>JAJONR010003171.1:0-93060 GCA_029582245.1 Solanum etuberosum | reverse complement strand
ATGACTTTCGGATGGCGGATTGAATGAGCATCCTTGAGGCTCAACTTCCACGGCAGGTATAACAGAAGTCTTGGGCTTCTGTCACAGGCAATGCATATAAAATTGATTACTTATACTAATGCAGATTTGTCTTTTCCCTTTTTGAAAAGTAAACTGATGCAAAATCTTCTAGGAAAGTAAAGAGATGGAACTACGAAGAAGAAGACAGGGAGGTACAAAAAATTTACACCAAGGGGTCGTTAGAGAAAAGTTATGCGAGGACTGTAATGTAGGGATTGTGTCTTAGGGATTAGAGTAATACAAGGATTGTAATGCATGAATTATATTGTAGGTTTAAGTATGTGTTCTGTTTAATTTTAGAAAATGATCAAATACATGACAGTTAATTTGGTCATTTTAGTTGTTTAATACTGAATATCATAGTAATGCAACCAAACGAGCTTGTTTCACCAGCCAACCCACCCCAGCTGCTGAAAAGGGAAAATTATGAAAAGACTTCACCCCGCAGCAGCAGGAAAATACAGAAAATCAAACCCTAAAATGCAATCACAATCTAAACATGCATCACATATTTTGAACAAGATCTTTAGACAACCTAGAGCATCAACAATGCTAAAAGGAAGGATTTCAAACTGCCAAATTGAGGCATGAGCAAAATGGAAAAGAATCCAAGATAGATTTTTCTTTTTGGATGCATGTTATCTTATTTGATGAAATCTTGTATCAGTTACAGATCATAGTATCTGCATAATCTAATTCGTCAAATGAAGTGGTGAAAGTGTGTCGAGTGAATGGAAAACTAACTGAATCAATCAATCAACTATGCATCAATCACGAACATAGTTAGAGTCAGCTATAATGGGTCACTACATCCATTTTGCTTTATTTAGGTCCATTACCTTCCACGATAAAGGATCTTTTATATCCAATCTCATGCCTCTTTTTTCCTTTTTACTTTTTTACTCATCTATTCTCTGAGAGGATAAGCATAGGATGTGCAAGGAAAAGGTTCATCACAAAGATGCTTTTTATATGTGATGTTTTCTTGAAAATAAGAGATTCAATTGACTTTAGACAACTCATTTTTAAGAGGACTTTGAAGTAATCATTGTAAGCCAATAATAGTAGTGCTCATAAAGAAAGGCAGGTTGCATTAATAAACCCTATAGCAGGTATTGCATCACAACTTATAAGGACAAAATCCAGCTGATTTAAAATATGTTTTTCATGTAAGAGGACACCAAAATTGAAAAGGAAGTTCCTGACAAGTGGCCCCCAAAAAGATAGGGAGAGGAGAAAAGAATTTAAAAAATTCAAATACGGGAAGGAGAAAACAGTGTACCTTTTTGGTTTTGATGACCAGTTCACCTGCAACAATGCAATGAAGGCTGTATCAGAAAAGTCATTTTACCACAAAAGTGATGAGGAACAAAAAGGCTCAAATCACAGGGGCACCTTTATCATCCCAAATGTCAACCATGCCAGAGTCTCCACCAGCCAAATCCTAATCACACAAAATTAAGAAGAAATAAACAATGAGGATCCATTGGGCATGTGCATTCAAATGAATAGATTTTTCCCCTATTGAGAGATGCGCATTATGGAAAGGAAGCAGCAGCCATAACATCTTGCAATTGGTGAATTGAACATTTAAAATGAAATACCGAACAACCTTTTGATCCTGTTGAGCAGTATCTTTCGCTATCTGAAGTTTACTTTTCTTCTTGGACTTTTTCCCAGTTGAAGAAGGTACAGGTTCAACAAAGGCATTGCTTTGTAGCATACTATCACATCGAAGTACTTTCTCCCGGTGTTTTTCAATTTTCCGTTTGACAGAAAGATCTGGATTATAGACATAAAAACTTGTCACATAATCGTTAAAGAAGGATTCACCAACAAAAAACAACAGAACTGCAGTAAAGGAACAAGGAAGATGCACCCATAATGAACATCAACTGCTAAATATTCCAGTGATATAGTACTTAAGGTGATTCTAAACTTCCCTCTTCTAATTCTAAAATGTCAGTTACTATCTCCAAATTTTGTCCGGCTTCGTATTACACCCAACAATTGGATGTGAACAGGAGCCATTGACTGAAAGTAACACCCAAACTCTACGGGATACCGAACTATTTTGTCTACTTGTTCTTAGTACACAATACTCTTGAATGATTCCACCAAAACAAAAATTCTGGAGGAGATTATCAGAGAACTCAGTTATTTCCATGCATATCAAAAAATTACTCCTAAAGAAACAACCATTTTTCACATGTGGAGCAATCCAGTTATCCAAACAAAAATAGTTCAGTACATCTGTTGAAACGGTAAATAGCATACATGCCAATCCATCTAACGACTATATCAACTGCTAGAACATATACGTGAATGCCAGCCTGATATCAAAATCGCCTTTTTTTTTACCTTGTTATGTACTTGAACAAAAGGTATTTTCTGGAAATTTTCGAACGGAAAAGAAATACTGAAAAATAGAATACCTCTGGATTTGTCGACATAAAAGAGAGAGTCACTGGGAACTTGAGCAAGAGAACCGCCGGAAAGAGCATCTTTAGTGGAGTTGTCAAAGAAATCTTCAATATCCTCCGTACTTATGTTGGCCCTCCATGCCTTCTTCCCTTTCCTTGAGCTCTTATTCTTCCCCATCTCTCTACTTAACAAGTGCGGTAAAAGTCATATTGAAAACATGGTTCCAAAACAGATTTAGCATTAATGTAAAATACTCACTTGAGACTTTATACCTCTTAATTCCCTAAGTGAACAAGTAGCAAAGTCAAAGAGATGATTGGACAGTGTTAAGATAGGATAAGGATAAAACATAAATGTGTCAAGATTTGGCACGCTAAAACTCTCGTAGAATGGGATATGGATCTCTGACAGATGCTGCACAAACAGGGAGGGCCAAACCAATCTGGAAAATTATTACCACTAAATTCTTAACGGATTTAGTCTTAACTAATGATACTAAGGTTCATTATTCAGGATTTAAGAAGTGGTAAGCACAACGAAGAGAGCAACAAAGTCCCTGAACAATCATGGGTTTATGAACAGTGAAATGAAGAAAATAGTCACAAAAAAAATAAGTTGCATAGGAAACTGCTACTTCTTACTCACAACTTAAAAAATAAAGAAGGGTGCTACATTCAGAACTTCAAAAGGGGCTCATGTAGTGAGTTTAAACATACTTAAGCCATTCAAGACTAGGAAGGTGTACCATTAATCTCAAGTAAGCAGTGACAATTCTCTTAATTGCCAACTCTTTTCATTTTTAAAAGGACAAACACAACCAGAGAGCATAGTTTTGAACAAAATTGATCTTTTCTGAACAAAAATAAAACTCCTCTCAAGTTAAAGGGGAACTTAAATAAACAAAGAGACAGATGTTACCCAACCGCTTAACGGGATATGATAAGCCTCTTATGTCACAGATCAACTACCCAAGCATAAACATGAAGGAAAGCTAAACAAGTTCAACAAACTAGACTCGCAAACACACAGCTGAAACAGGCCACTGACCTACAAGATTTTGATTATCCTTAAATCACTTCTTAGTACTTATTTCAGTTAAAAATCATAAGTTTTAGACCCTTCATGAATAAGAGACTCAACAAAAATAGTCTTGAACATAATACAATTAGACCCCACACAAGATGATGATTGCTAATACTGGAAAGGGGTTTCCCTTTATTTACAAGTGAGCTAAAGATACTCCTCCTGGACAGCAACTTTATAGCTGAAAACATATACAAATTCAACAAGACTTGATCTCAAGTTTATGAACGAGAACAGGTAGGCCAACACAAGATTCTTTAGCCACTTTGTACTAATCTTAAGGTGGCAAGATGACTACTAGTTCTAGAATACAACAAGAACCTTAATTCAAACATCCCTGATTAGTCAAATACTTGTTGATAGAAACTTATTAAACCTTTACTATCTAGACTAGAGGAAATCACGACATACAAACACAGTATATCCACATATGAAGGGGCTGCCGCTAGCAGAAACATAATAGAGTTCAAATAAATTATAGACTTAAGCTTAACAAGACTGATCACTCATCTTACTGACCTCTTCATACACTATTGATCCTAAATGGCATCTAATGAACATACATCACACTTAGCACTCATAGGAATTATGAGCAAGCAAGTACTAGGATTAGCTACTGATCTCGAGAGCTAGTTCATATTGTAAACAAGCTAACCATTTCTTTTTCTCATTTAGATTTGATAAACACACAAAGCGTAAACATTTACGATCAAAACAGTAAAGAAGATAAGATTCTAACTCTAGGATTTACCCCTTCTTTTCATTTGATGGTTCCAAACTCACATTGACATCTCTATATAGACGTAGACGTAGACTAGTAAAGCCTGGTAACGACTGCATGTATTGCACATTTACAATCAGGGGCGGCTGTATGCATTGGAAAATAAGGCACTTGCCTTAGGCCCCCAAATTTGAGGGGCCCCGTTTTTTAGCAATAATAAGATTATTAATAAGTACTCTTAAAAATAAAAAAAGAATTGTACAGTCCGTTTCAATCTTTAGTTTAAGACTAGAAGATTCAAGTGTCTAATTTACTTCTTTTTTTTTCTTTATTTGCTTTCTTGTATCAAATGTCGGTTCGGTTCTTCAGTGTTCAGTTTTGAAATAATGTGCACCAAATACCGAATCAAACTTCGGTTCAGTGTTTTTAAAAAGGTTTTTTGGTGCAAATGAGAACAAAATTATCAAAATATTTAACTTATAAACTTAACAAGAAAATTCAAATAAATACAGACATACCTAGCGCTCTTAGTCTCTTAATATCTCTTTTTTTATAACACTCTTCTCAGCCTAGCAGCCTAGCATTCTTCGGTGTTATCAAGTATCAACATTCACTATCTAAGTAATAAGTTAGCACTGCTCTTTGAACTATGAACTAACTTAGTAGGCTAAACTATGAACTAAATTTGTTCTATTACAAGGTAAACTAACTTAGCAGGCAGCCCACTCGCAGGCTCGCAGCAGTGCAGCACGGGTCACTGGCACACAGTACTCGGGAACACAATAGTCTAACCAGCTGCCAGCACCGCAGCAGCCATGCCAATTGCCAATTGGCAAGTTGCTTAGCAGTAACCCTAAAAAATAAATCTAACTTGGCAAAACACTTCAGCAACAGCAAGCCAGCAACACAATCAAAAAAAAAAACATTACCAGGCACTAGGCAGCCAGCCCAACAACATTCAACACAATAATTCAATACTTAAAACAACAGAAATATCTTAAAATTTAGCTTGCTGTTTTGCTGTAGGCATAGATGAAAGACTGAGAGATACATATTAAAAATTACTAATGTGGAACAGAACAGATTCCAGATAAGACTGAGAGACGAGGTAGCTTACAGTCCGTCACGCTGAGAGATTGAGAGTCGACAGACGAGAGTTTTGCTGCGCCGCTGTGCTTGCTGGTCGCCGACACAGTGGCTGTGAGAGTTCAGAGAACAGAGAAGAGAGGGCTGGAGGATGCGGCCTGTGAGTTTTGATTTAGGAATTAGGGCTCCAAATACAAATAGGTTAGTAGGGCTAAAATCTGATATGGGTTGGGTCAAAATATATAATTAATATAAATATTTTAAATTTATTTAATAAAATTTCAGTTTTTTGGTGCACCAAAAAGTCGTGACCCTTACATTGAATCAAATAACTGAGTTTCAAAAGAAAAAATAGACACCAAATTGAAACCCTAAAAGAATCAAAATCGAATTTTTTTGAATTTATTCAATTCAATTGTATTTATGCCCACCCCTAATTAAAGGTATAGTTTGCTAATTTTTAGTCTTCATTTTCTAGCTTAACAATTATTTTAAACTAGAATGACAGTTAAAATGTGATGGAGGAAATATATATATATATAGGCCAAACGGGTAAAGATATCTAGAAAATCTAATTATTTGAGAAAACTAGCAAATCAACTATGGTTTGGATATTTTTCTTTTCTTGTTGGGCAAAAAATCTAAATATACAATTTAAGCACCTAAATAATGCGTTTTGTCTTCATTGTACTTGATATACATCAATTTACAAGAACCGGGCTAGTAAGGTAGTAGCTCCAATTACTGCTTAATTGGGAAAATCATCAAGTTCCAATAATGATTTCATCTTTCAGGCACCTCTCAACAAGTTATCCTAAATATTTTCTCACATATTCAATCGAGGAATTTTAAGGATTCATATACACAAAGATGATCGGAATATCCAATAGTTTTAATATGTAACTCACGAAATGAGATAGTTCATAACTTCTAACTTATTCCTCCGATAAAGTTGCGTATAATATATATTTTTTTAAATCATTAAGAACAATCGCTAATTACGCCTTAGCATATTATAATATAAATAATCCTCTTGAGCGAAAAAAAAAACATGCTGATACAAAGAGCATAGAGTCATATAGAAGCCCTTTTATACTCTTGGTCCTCTCATCTGCTCTTGAATTCGGTCTCTTATGACAGTTCCCTATTGAAATTCCAATACGTATGATCAGAAGTGCAAATATAAACCAATCTCATTCGTGTGTGAGAGGTGCTACTAGAAAACTGTAGGGGATTGAACACCAGATAGAGACAAGAGGAGAAGAAGAGCATGGGAGGGAGGAGGGATGGGAAAAGCGGCAGAGAGATCTTACCATTTTGTGGCAACCCTCTTCAAACATCTCAAGGAAACCAGCAACCAATCTATCAGCATTCTCCACCCAAATATTTCGATGCTTTGCTACTGTTTATATCTGCAACAAGTAGTCTTTTTAACATGTTTTCTGCTAGAAGACTAGAAATAGCTTTTACTGAGAAAGTGATGGTTCTTCAATGACGGACAAGCATCCGTCTTATGTTTATTTCATTAACATACGAAAGAGCTATCGGAACTGCTCCATTTTTGGTAACACTGAGACATAGTGAGAGTAATCATGGAGAAGAAAGAGCTTTCTTTACTCAGAAACCTAGCATATAAGATGAAAAGTAGCTTCGTCTATCATAGTTTAGCACTCACTCTTCAGATAATTGCAACTTCCACCATCTCCACCACCCAAATTCTACAAGGTGATAAACTATTACGAATCGAAAATTAATACTCCACCCGTTCCAATTTCCCAGATCATTGTACATTTCAATTTGAATTAGTAATTTTGTGTCCAACTCTAAACAGTCCTTACCAACTTATGCATCTGATCATATATGTATTATCTTATTCCAACAAATAATATAAAAGAACCGGGTTTGGATGCGTTGGCAGTTCATTCCAATTTATGTGAAGGCACTTGACTAAAGAAAGCTTGAAGTTAATTATTTTTTAAAAAGAAAGATTTTTGAAACTTGTGGTCTAAAATAAGCTATAGAAATTTACGTGGCTATAAATCATTTCATTGGGGATAAAATGGGGAAGTTTGAAGTTAAATTTTACTAAATCTAAAAAAGTGTCATTCTTTTCGGGACCAACTAAAAAGGAAAGAGTGTCACATGGAGGGAGTAGTAATTAGTAGAATAGTAAGAGGAAAAATTACCTAGAAGGTAGTGCACATTGCAACACAACATTAACCATAATCGGATGCAAGCTCAATGATAGAAATATATATATAAACTATCCCTATTAAAAAAATATATACTTATATACTATCAACCGAGCCGCATCATAATGGGGAAGCAAACTGCAAAAGCTCCAGGCTTCTCAACAAATGAAACCATACCAATGTTGCATTAAACAAAAAGAACCATCCACCTACTAAAACAAACAATTCGGTCAGCAAAGATATCTACTTATGCATCTAAAAGTGGTTGGACATCACCCTACTCATAAGAAATAGCAACTAAATGCACAAGCCTTGATCCAGGCTAATATAGCTAATGTGAAAATGTGGATAGCTATTGTATTTGTATCCAAAAGTTCCTATGCATGACATAATACGAATGCTTCATCTCCTTGGGGACAAACTTGACCTTATGAAAATGTTGTCAGCTTAAAATATAAAGGATCTAATAATACGAGAACCTACAAGAACATGTCAATTGTACAGCGATGATAAAAGATTAGAACACCTAACACTGACATGTAATGTTGATATACCATTATAGGATGTGTTTGACCAAGTCGTCTACACTTCATAATATTCACCACCACAACAACAATATACCAAGTATAGTCCCACAAGTGGGGTCTAAGGAGGGTAGGGTGTATGCAAACCTTACCCCTACTGCCTACCTTTGTGGGGTAGAGAGGCAATTCAATTGTATCCTCGAATTCAACCTTACCTTATATACCATCATATTGTTTCCCGTGCTACCCCTTCATTGCTCAAAGTGTCATTTGCACAATATTTCTATGTGTTCTAAATGCCTTCTATGTGGAGAGAAAATGAAACAAAGAGCCACCTATTATTTATCCATCGCAAAGTTACCAGTACTCTGAGGCAGCTCTTTAGTCTTACCGAGTATGAAATGGCTCAAATGGATAATAAATGAACCACATAGCCAACCATTTATCAATTTCAAAGTTACCAGTACCCTGTGGCAGCTCTTACCGAGTATGGAAGGGCTCAGATGGATAATGAATGAAACAAGTAGCCACCTACTTATCCATTGCAAAGTTACCAGTAATCTGTACAGCTCTTACCGAGTATGAAAAGGCTCAAATGGATAATGCCTAACAAAACTGCTGAGTTGTTAGCATCCTGGAATGATCCAGACAATTTTGTAAGGCAGAAGAGATGGTGGAGAATTATTCCTACATGCATCTGGTGGACAATAGGAAGGAAAAGAAATGTGTGGTGTTTTGAAGATGTAGCTAACTCAACAGAAGACTAAAAAATATATTTGTATATATTTTTGTTTCATTTTTGGTGTAAGGAGGGCCTAGCAGAAGATATAGAGATTCTGTAGTTGACATTATTGGGTCATTGTAACTAGTTAAGGAATCGGTTTATGTTTTTTTGGGGTTCCTGTAACTATGTTTCTCTTATATACTCTTTTGGTTATATAAAATATGGTTACCTTCTTTTTTTAAAAAAATTGCACAAACGATAGAGGACATAGATATTAATATCCTTTTCCCTGGCTTTTTCCAGATAATTGCAAAATTAAATTCAAAACTGCATATTCTATGAAGATTGGAGACTCTTCTACAAGCTTGTATTCGAAATAGAGAAATGAAAAGCAGTCAAATAATTAAGATTATACCTTCTCTTCCACTTTCTCTTGTTGTTTCTTTACTCTCTCATGCAACTTTTTCAAACCCCTGTTCACTCTCAGCCTTTTTTTCCTAAAAGAGGCAATAAAAAAGTTAATACCTGGCAAAGCAAATAATGAAACAAAATGTAATCTTTGACTCTGCGCCATTAATTCAACTATTATTAGTGAGGAATAAAGCTAATGCTAGCAGAAACTCTACATAATTCAATTAGCACACTTTTTCTTTTCATTGCATTTGCAAAATCAGAACACTTCTTTCCTGAGAAAGGTAAGGTATTATTACATCACCCAATCAAAACATTAAAGAGTATACCTTCACGTAGCTCAGACCAAGATCCGTTCTTGAATATCCTCGGTCCAAATTGCGCATCACATATTCGTTGTAGTCTTTTACAATCCTCATTATTAAATCTGAAGTAGATATTCCATCAGTCCGCTTAGTCTCCAAGAACTTACCAATGGACTTAACCTAATAACACAGGTTTTAAAAATATTCACATTACACATGACTTCACAGTAAGCATTAAAGAGTGAATATCAAACTGGATATCTTATACTGATTAATAAAGGGTCAACAATGAGCAAATAAAGACTAACTTTCATACAACATGTTAAAAAGATGAACAAGTTGCAAACCACCCTAGTTTATGCACACAAAAACATTGTACATACACAAACTAAATTGTTTAACCGAAACATCAAATGAATAAGGTAAAAGTCGCGTATGATAAACTGAAGTTCATTTTGGACTTACATACTCGTAAACGTCATTTCCAGCTCCACTTGCATCCGCATAACTGACGTGTACAGACAAGAAGATAAAAAATTAAAAGAAAAAATATCTATGAACCCAAAATGAAACACAACACAAACAAATAAAACAAAATCACACAATGGGGGAAGACCTTAAATTAGTTATTTAAAGCTAAATCCATCTTAAAGTAAAATAATGAATAAGTCAGATAAGGCATATCAAAAGCTGGTCTAAGTATAGTTCAAAGGAAACAGGGACCCTTATGCAAATCAATAGAAGTAAAAATTTTATGGGCCGTTTTGCCTTACGGAAGAGCGTCATGTGCCACATAGTCAATCCGATGTTTCTCAATGAACTCTGGGGTAACAACCCAATGCGCATCTGGAATAACTTCATCAACCCATCTGCATCAATGCATACACAATTAACCTAATTGAAAACGCACCATACAATTTGAAGATAAAGGCAAATATCAACCATTAGAAGCTACAATATTAGAACCATCATAAACGACATTTTTTTTTCAAAAGGAAGGTAACAAACTTGTACTGATAATAAAATCAGCACCTGGCAAGTGCTGATAACTGTATGTACAACTCAAAAAGAGAAAAAGAAGACAAGCCTGATGTAACAGTTACTAGCAAGCCACCTATTAAATCTATCCACTCTCATACATAATCCAAAAATTTCTGTTTACACCAAAAATAGAACAAAGAAAGACGATTCATCTTGATCTTCTAATATAACTACTTTTGTCTTCAAAATATTTTGAGTTCCTTTCTGTCTCTGTCTTTCTCACCATTTATTCTACCAATCCGTTTCACATTGATCATAAGCACAAAAGTTTATCAGCCATAGGCCACAAAAACTAAGCTAATGCTTAAGAGCTGATGAAGTTTAAAAATTAATAGGACAATTTACAGGGGAGAGATTCTCCCAACTATACAACCATAAAAGAACTTCAGCCTTGAGAAAATAAGTAGGAGTTGAAATCCCATCAAAACATCTACAATTCTTTTATGTCCAGACACATCAAAAGATACAGGCAGGAATCATCTGTGATGGACTTATCAACTTTCGATTTAGACCAGCACTCATAGGCCTCTTTTATGCTTTGTGGCATAACCCATTTGTGACCAAAAATAGAGAAAAACATGCCCCAAATATATGTGACGATTGTGCAGTGTAGCAAAAGATGTCTATTGGAATCTAATTTGTTTAGGCATATGAAGCATCTACTGACTCTGAATTTTCCTTCTGTAGAGTTTATCCTGTGCAAGGCATGCTTCATGTAAAGTTATCCAGCTAAAACATATGATCTTGAGAGAAGCTTTAATTTTCAGAGCCATCTATCAATTATCTCATTGTAGGAGAGCATAGGTGAGCAAAGCCTTCCTTCACTGAATAGGGACCATCCTTCCATTTTAGAATGTCAGTGATACATGACTTGACAAGAGTGTTCTAATTTAGGCCATAACTATATAAGGTGAGGCAGTTCCCAGTCATAATATTCCTCCTGAACTGTATTTGCCAGCAGTTATTTTACCAATTCTGAGAGATGGTGGAGTTATGTTCTGAGCTATCTGATACAAGCTTGGAAAGTCATTCTTTAGGGTAGACCCCCCCTAACAATTTGTCTTCCCAGAATTAAATGTTGGTACACTTCCCAATTTAAAGGAAGAACTTGGGGAAAATTCACACCGTAACTTTCTGATATTCTTCCAAAGTCCCACACCATGAGGTCTTTTTGAAAGATTGGTGTACCAAGGGCTTTGAGAACCATGTATTGCCTTTGAAGCCTCCATCCACAAAGAGTTCTCCTCCTTGCAATACCCCCACAACCATTTCATAAGCATACATTTATTGTGAATGCTAAATTCCTAGTGCCTAGACATCCAAGCTGTTTAGGCACTGTGATTTTTTCTCATCTGACAAGTTTAATTTGTGGTTCTTGGCTTCTTGTTTCCCCATTTCTAGAGAAATATTCGACTTGTCTTGTCGAGCTGCTTGACAACTTTGGAAGGCAGTGGGATGAAAGACATTTGGTATGTGGGAATGCTATCCAAAATACTGTGTATTAATGTGAGCCTTTCCCCATAGAGACGTATTGCCTCTGCCAAGATGCAAGTGTATTCTCAAACATTCCACTCCAAACATCAGGGGATCTGAATTTAGCACCTAGAGGGAGGCCAAGATATGGAGTTGGTAGTGAAGTAATACCATACCACAACATAGAATAACTTCTTTTCCCTTTCCGATACATGCGTCCTGAACAACCTCATTTCTTTTCCAATTATCAATACATGTATCTGGTGTAACGACCTTCTCTTTTTTTATTTAAAATTGTAGTTGTTCACTCAATTCTCACATTTTAAATGGGTCATTGCCAAATTTAGACAGTCTCTCGGCTTCAAAAGCAGCAGTAACCCCTGCATTGTCATCTTCTTGAGCAAAAATGCACACACCAAATGATGGTCTTGATAAGAAGGTTGGTAAAAAGGAATACCTAGAGTAAGTCTCTTTGTAATGTTATCATCTTCCACCATTGATAAACAACACAAAAACTTGAGATAAACCCTAAAAAAAAATTGAAATTAAGGGCTTAAATTGTGATTTTTCAATAAAAGAAGCTACAAGTAACACATACCCGGCATATTTACACAAAAATCGTTACTTAATTTGAAAATCACACCACCGAAAATTGAGGAAGAAATAGAATCGTGAGAGAGAAAATACGAGCAAAATTGCAAGACAGAAAGTAGGAGAAAAATTATGTGCAACGTGATAGGAACAAATTAAGGTAAGTGTGATTTGGTGAGAGAGTTAACTAATAGATAAATGGAGTGTTTTAAGCCTATAAAAGGAAAGGAAAAGAAAATAATCAACGAATTTGCTATTTAATTGGTAAATATCGCTGCATTTGGTAATATTTTAAAACTATAGTTATGTATTGTAGATATAGTAGCTATGTCTGGTTAGATAGTTAAATTTTTCTTTTTTAAAATTTATATCTGGCATGTGCCCCTCCACTTCCAAATAAAGACATAGAATTGGGTCGATCACTTTTATTAGAAGTCGACAATAGAGAGGTTCTACCAGCAAAAAAAGGTATATATGTTTTGTCTTTGTTGACTCGATACTCCTGGAACTTCTACCACTCCCACCTGCTCCTTTGTCATAGGTAAAGTAGCTTTGTCAGATTTTTCCTGGCTAGCCCATTTCAAGCAGTTATGAATATTGAAAAGAATCGCTATCTTGTGGCTCCATTCACCCACAGTTAATTCCATTTTACGATATAGGGAATTTTACACACAACCTAGCCCAAAGTAAATGATTTTTGCATTTTGTGTCTTCATCAATGGCAATGGAGCCTCCACAATGGTCGCCAATGGTTCGAAACATATTCATGGACCACGCGAGGGGTATTCCAAAAATATTAATGCATGTATGTTCCCCTTCCCTGATGTTTATCTTGGAGCCCAAAACCAGAGACAATCATTTGAGAGATAGATTATGACCATTCTAGAAACAGCCACCCATCTTGGTTCTCGTCGCTTCTTGCTTAGAGGAGAAGTAAAAAGGAACAGATTGTGATTCACAGATGTCACTTTAAGACTTGCCGATATTTTGAGTTGTTTTGTTATTTTTTTCTTGAGCCAAGGATCTATCGAAAAAGTCTCTCTACCTTCCAATGTAGGAGTACGGTCTGCATACACACTACCCTCCCAAGACCCCACTTATGGAATTACACTGGTAATGTATACTTTATACTAATATACGGATATGGTACACACATACATATAATATACATATTTATGCATACCTACACACATAATATACAAGTCTACACATTTATACATACGTTACACAATATGTACACATCATACTGAGTGAATATGTAGTGTATACTTCAGTCATTTTTTAATAAACTAGATGGCCGAATGGTATATATAAGTAACTATCCCATATTCTTAACCTATTAATAAACCACTTTTGGATAATCTCTGGATTAGGGCTAATGATGAAGGTATCGTTGAAGCATCCAGTAAGACACTTAGAGAAAAAAAAGTCAAGGTCGCCTACTTTGTAGGCTCCAACCATATTAGAAGAGTTTCGTGCGATCTATGTGCCCAGAACTGGCCATTGAGGCATTTTTGCGACATCGATATACGAGTTTGAACCAACCAAATCTAATTATTTTTTTATGACAAGGGAAACCCGCAGCCGCTACCCTTTGGGTGTGCACAGGGTAAAACCCCCGCTCCTATGCAATAGCTCGCAAATCACATAGGAGAGGTAACCCGCACTAGGCAAGCCCGATGCGACGAGCTCGACCCAGAAGGCAAACCCCTTGCTTTCGCTGGCAAGGGGTTTCGAACTTGAGACCTCTAACATAGAAATCCCAAGCCCAAACCACTGGGCCACCCCGAAGGGTAACCAACCAAATCTAATCTTGAATCGATGTAATTCCCCAAAAAATTAATGATGTTGTGTGCAATGTAGTCCCAACACAATGGCCTCCCCTTTTACTTTGTAATATAGCTAACAATGTCTTTTACTTTTCTACATTCTGTAAATTTTGCATCTTCTTGATGCCTTTTATAAAATTCATTATCTTATTAAAAAAAAGGATCTCCACACATGCTATATTACTCTCATCCCTGTGTCTCTTATTTCTCACAACAACAAGCATTTTTTAAATAAAATATCTAGAACTGACCTCAACTATTCATCTCATTGGCAACCGAAAGGAAAATGAACAATCAACTACAATCATTTTAAAAATCAAAGTTACCCTCAATATACACAATATAAGAAACATCTACATGAAAACAGAAGTTCATATATTTGTGAATGTATTCTGAAGACATCAGACAACTGAATGTATCTCCCCCCGGCAATTAGAGATACTCGATCATTTCACTATTACTAAAGAAGAAAGATCAATTCATTAAGATCTGACTGGAAAAAAAGTTAAACTTTAGATAGAATTGACAACCCAATAAAACCAACCTGCAGTGGTGCAAAGATTCATATCGCTCCTTTTCATTCATAACAGTTTTTCCCTTGAATTTGTGAGTGATTTCATCATTGCAGCCTCAAACAAGAAGCTGAGCGTTAGGCAATCTACATTTAGGCAATGAATAATTCAATCCAAGTAAAAGTATTTTCAATTTCACAAATTCTTCATGCTTCTACAATCATACAACTAATAATATTCCAATAGGAATTTTAAAAAAAAAAACGTAGACAAACACCTATTTTTTTTCTTCTTTTCCCGTCTAACTAGTGCACGCACACCTAGATACCTTTATCTTCCTAACCAATACACAGGTACCGTTAACTCTTGTCACCTAGGCTTACCTAGATGAGAAGAAATCAATCAGATTTCTCATTGGATCCCTCTCACAATCACTCAGAAATCCAGCATCACAATAGAGAATTTATTAAAGGCATGAACCACAAAAATTTATTTTTCGCAATAAAAGTCAATTAATAATTCAAAAATCATATAGAGTATTACGCCGGATGAATAGAGGAGAAAACATACGCATGTCCGAAGTGAAAGAGATCGTAGATGCCGTCGGCGTAAATTGTATTCTGGACCCTTCTACTCAGCTCTTTGTCAAGTGAACCCTCAAACTCAATTAAAATATGATATTTAAACCTCTCCAACCATGTGTGTAGCTCACTCTCCATTACATAAATGACATGTCATATCCACATCAGATATAATAATGCTATGTCATAATTATTTCATAAATATTTTAAAATTATTAACTAAAAATGTTACTCCATAAAAGATAAAAGTTTTCGATTTTAAAAAATAAAATAGTTATTTCTCTCACCTTTCCTCCACCTCCCTCAACCCACAACCACCATTAACACCATCTCCAATCTCCTTAATTTTTTTCTTCTTCAGGCCGTCATTGTCTATAGCCGTGACGAAGCTCTTCAAGTTCTTAAAAATCATAATTCGATTCTTTCTCAGTTTTCATCATTCGCAACTCTTAATCGTATTTTTTTTACCAACATCTACATCCACCTTTGGAACCACCATAAATTATTTTCTCCGCATCAATGAATCATCAATAAAATACCTCAATATATCATAATATTTATACACAATTTTACATAACACATTTCACCTAATTTTACAAAGACAACCAACAATCTCTTTTCATCCTTCAAGACTATCGAATCTTTCTCACCTTAAGGGTTGTAAATTACAAGAAAAATGAAAAGACAACACAAATCTACAACAATACCACATTTTCGTTTCTCTAGAAAGAAAGAAAAAATGAAAAAAAACGAAAGAGAAAAAAGAAATTGAACAGGCTGGGAAGGGGAGAAAGTGAGAAATGAGGTTTGGATGGGGAAGAAAATACTGATAATTAGAAAGAGAAAAAGAAATGGGTGGGGTGAGGTGGGGTGGGGTGGGGTGGGAAAAGAAGAAACAAGTGAAAAAACAAATTATATTCAATTTTCTTATTTTTAGTTTTTTCTTAAAAAATAATTATTATTTTTAGTCTAAATTTTGATATTCATGCTCCTTTAACGCGTGAAATCATGTGTTTGTGCCAACTTAACAATTAAGTTGCCACATAAGCTTGGTCAATGGTCAGAAAGGCTTAAAATATTGAATTTCATTAAGTTTAAGGGTTCAGTTGACAAATAGTCAAATAGAAGAGTCCATAATACAAATTTATATAAGTATAAGGATCCATCAAACCATTTAGCCTTTAAAAAAATGATAGTAGCTCTAACTTAATGCATTTAACATCTTGAGATAAGAGCCCTCTTGAACCATGAGAAGAGGATATCCCATTTGTAACAAGATAAATATCCTCTTGGAGAGGGTTACAATTTTAAATTTTAATATCCAGTTAAATTACTCTTTCATTTTTAAATTATTATCGTGTTTTTTTCATTTGCATGTCCTTTTAGAAAAAAATATTAAGAGGGGTATTTAACTATTTTATCTTTTATTGAATATTTATTCTATCTATGTGCTAAAATTGTGAAGTGTTTGTAGTTTTAAAAAATAATTATTATTAAGGATAATATAAAATAAAAAAAATTGTTTTAAACTTTTAGAATGATATGTATTTTAAAATAAATATTTTTCCTAAAAATGATAAATAAATGATACAATGGAGTACATACAATAAAAGTGGAAACTAAAAACTTCAACTTCGAAACATTGAAGTTTTATTTGAGAAAAATAAATTGCATCTATTTTCAATAAGTTTTATTTAATTTGGTTCAGACTAATTATTTTTTCAATACTTTCAATAAGTTTTATTTAATTTGGTTCAGACTAATTATTTTTTCAATAATTAAGAAAGTATTAATTTTTCTAAGTAATTGTAAACGTAAATATTGTGTGATAGGGAGCAATGTAAGTTATCACTTTCTCTTTAATTATTTGACATTGAAATGTGTGGCACTAATAATTCATGTAATAACTACTCCCTTTAATTTTGACCAATGCTGGATTACATAGTACAGTACTATGAATTAGATTGGATTTTTATTTTTTCCTTTTCCATTATTTTAAAAAATAAATATTAACTTTTAACCTATCAAAAAAATATAATTTTTCTATTTTACTTTTAGTATTAATTACTTATATCTCAAATCATTCTTCAAAACCTAAAACTATATATTAATTAATATAAATATTATAATAAAATACTTACATTATTATCGATGTTATGGTGATAAATAATCTACAGTACAAGCAAGATCAAGAAAGAGCACATATTAATCGTTTATCATACTACTTTTGATTTTTTTTAACCTTTTAAATATAAGTCTTTTTTTTTTTTTCTGAAGCTATCCCTTACGCTCTATAGTCCAAAAAAATGAAGCGCTAATTAAGTGTGACATTTAAAAAAAAAAAAAGAGATAAAAGATGCTTAGACAAATATTTTTATAAATTAAGATATTTTTCTTAGTATTTTCCAAGCGTGGAGTATTTATATATTTATTCGAAAAAAATATTAACTTAGAACGTGCTCCAACACGGAGCACCGGGAAAAAAAAAGCTTCAGAAGAATATTCTAAAAATATTCATTCATAAAGAATACTTCAAAGGGGTCGTTCAATTTGTTGGGCTTCCACATTGTAGGCATGTATCCATGTCTTGGTCATAATAGACATGCTTTGATTAAATTAAAGTTGATCAACAATATCTTTTCATACGTGATGTACATATGTTTAATGAAAAAGTGCGAGGTTAAATATAGTGGGTATGAAAAAAGGTAAAGATAAATGAAAAAGTATTAGATAGCAGTGATTAGATATGACATGCATGACATGACATAATTTAATCTTACAAGGAACATGAGCTTAAATATGAAGGTATGAAGGTCGCGGATCAGAGAGAAAACATGTAGGTAGTGTAGGTAGTTGAGTTTTATATATCTTGCTTTTCAATGGGATTAGATTTGGTGAGAGTTTGGTATATAGCAGCATGTCTGTTGTGGTATATTTTAGTCGGATACAAGTAGTTTATTGCTTTTAATATCTGTTACCATAAATATTGTCTATTGTGTTTCAGTCATAACATTATTTAGTTGTTGTTACTATTCTTTTTTCTGAATATTTTGTATTCCTTTTCTTATCAATTGACATGTCTTCTTCATAGTTGTATTTCCTTTTTCATAGTTACTTTGATTTGTTACACTTGAGCACAAGGGTCTTTTGAAAATCACCTTTTTACCTCCGCGAGAGAGACGGGTAAAATATGCACACTTTATCCTCCCAAAGCCTCACTTATGTAATATTATATTGAGTATATTATTGGTGTCAACAATATCCTTTTGACAATCCAATCAATCACAATTAAACAAAACATAAAAGCAGCTTATTGCACCTTCATAACCTTAATTAGTTGCCCCAAAGATTGAACTCCATTCTAAATTAATCATGGATTTGCAAGAGTATAATGCAAAAAGCAAGTACTTGTCAAATACTTGTGACTCACAAGTTATTGATACTAACCTTTCTAGCCCCACTCAACTGTTCCATCATCCATCAGAAAAAAATAACTCACTTTATTACATTCGGTCCCAAATATTAATCGTTTTGGCAAAATTGAATTTATTTCAAAATATTTGACGGTTGAGAGAACCAAGAAGTCACGTAGTTTTTTCAAGATCTACCCCTTACTGTTCCAATTAATGGAGTGTTAAGACATGCATGTAAGGTACATTTCGACAAATACTAATTTCAGAATCCTTTATTTCCAGGGCAACTTCCAGACCTTTGGAAGCACCTTAAAGTACATCATAATAGTCCATTTACACTGCATAAAAACTCAAAATCCACATATACTAGCAGAACCTGACCATCAAACTAGTTACACCCAAGTTGACAAAGCACAAGTCTTGCGATTTATTATACATGATTCTAGGTACAAGTTTTGTAAGATGACTGAAAGTACACTAAGCATCTTCTAGTATGCAGCAATAGACCTGGACTGACATGCAACGCGCCATGCCTCAGAGAACAAACACAATATATATGTGGACTTACATGCAAACCACGGGGTGCGATGACAGAACAAGTAAACTAGTCCTGTAGCCTGTAGGGGTGACCTAAGAGTGAAATGTCCACCCGAAGGCCGAAGCTGCAACACAGTAGTTTCCAGAATGATGACTTGTGGAACTGTCATTCACCTATCAATGAATGACATTCTAACACTAGCGTAAGCCTTAGCAGTTTTCTTTTAGGTCTGGAACTTCATTTTCAGATGGTAATCTTTCCACAGGTGGTCCACAACTTTTCGGGTATCTGCCAAAGTCTTTCTTTGTAAGCTTCGCAAGTTCCACAGAAATAACCCTGCCATCGAGGTACTGACAAGGGAAGAAAGAACGTGACGAAGAAGACATACAGTGAAAGGAATTAAAAATCCAAAACAAATTTATTGAGTATAACCTTGTGATCCATGCTATCAAGAGCAAGCATGGCATTTTCTTGAGAAGTGTACTGAATAAAAGCATATCCCTTTGATCTCTTGGTCACTTCATCCTTGACAATCTTAACTGATAAGGGAAGTAGATACATTTAAAAATGCAGGTCACAATCTCAACTACAAGAAAGAGTAGAATAGATAAGAAAAATTATCTTCAAGCAACGACACGTACCTTCAGCAACCTGGCCAAAATTTGAAAATATTTTCTCCAGACAACTTTCATCAGTGGAGTATGATAGATCTATGGTTCAAAAATAAGACAGAATTTTTGGAACTTTAGAGAACCACAACCGTTGAATGAAAAACATGTGATATATCTAAGACAGCAAGTGAATTCTGAACTTGTAGCATAAGGGTTAAAGAGAAAAAATTCTTAACATTTCAGTTTTCAAAACTATCTTTTTTATCAAAACTTGACATTCATTACATCTACAATTTGGTCAATGGAGAACTATAATTAGTGCAATGATAGCTTAATACTTTAAGGTAGGATTTTAACTTAGTTAAATATGGAACCTATCATTTAGAGGTATCAAAGAGGAAAATTCTGGACTCTTCATTGAGCAGCACTAAGTAAGTTTCCAGTATATGTAAGTAACTAGAAAATCTTTGAGTTTACAACACTAGAAGTCAACATTTTCTCGCTAAAATGATACTGAACATATAGTTCCTTAAGGGAAACTTACAGCATTACATGGAGATACTTATCTCCTTCTACATAACCTCATTCTTTCTTCTATTTTTCCTCGCTTTTTTTCTGATCTTTTACAAGCAAATATCTCCAGTGACTGAATCAGTCCTCAGACAACAGTACTCTTCTTACTACCTTGGAATGTCAAGGATAGTCAGAATGCATTTTACATAGGAATTGCTTTCTAATATCACTATTTTATTTCTTTGCCAACTATAGTGGGAGCTATAGCCAGGTACGGTATATTTAAAATAATGACTAGCTGAAGCACAACAAGCCTGAAGCCCCTTTTTAATTCCATGCCCTTTAAGCTCAAGAAGTGGGATGTTACCCAATAACATGAAGTGTTTACTTTTCATCAAATATCATAACTACTCGGACCAAAGATCTGAATTCTATTCAACCTGAAGCACAGTTTGAACCACGTAAATGTCTAGACCTAGCATCTTCGAGCAATTTCTTCAACAAGAAGCAGCATAATTGTAGACTTGAAATCATGAAGTCTAAAGCGGCTGATAATATTCACATCTACCACCACCATAATTGAAGAGCATCACTAGCTTTTATCATCTATGTGAAACAGAAAAAAGCAACCACTGCATAGGCAGAAAACCTCAAAATCCTGAATCTTTACAATGATAGATTGATGGTCTTACCAAATACACCTGGCCAATCAACATATATAATGTTGCAATGTCTACATTTTTACTAGTACCAGAATGCAGAGACAAGATATAACATAAAGAAACATAAACTCCTAAGAGGTTTATTAGTTAGTATTATCGCAATATTGCAGAGTCAAGATAATGTATAAAGGAACATACAATTTTATGAGGCTTATCACCTAAGTTGCCAGAACTCTTTGCTTTTGATGCCACACCCGTGTCGGATTCTCCAAAAATACACTACTTTTGGAGAATTCAACACGCACCCGTCAACATTTTTGAAGAGTCCAAGCAACATAGCTTATCACTAGTTACTACATCACTATTTGATCAGAATAGCAAGCAAGCAATGTGGATTGTACATTACTGGTGCCAAGCAGTACTCAGACTACAACAAATTCCACCAATAAGGATCCTAGCCAAACTTATTTCTCTCTTTGATTTCATTTCTGCCCACCCTTTCTTTGAAAAGATACTATAAAGTCAATAGAGTTTTTCAGCTTTGACCTACAGATGTTGTATCCAAGCTTCAAAAATTCTTAAAGGTTTAGCTTTTATAAGACTTAGGTGAAACATAAAACTAAGACAAGTTCAAAAACAATCATCCACACTACTCATGGATAGTAGATACTGTATTATTGATTCAAGCAGTAAACTTTCAATCTGATGCTAGCTACCTGTAAGAAGCTAATGTCATCTTTCAGATGGGTTAGAGTCTCACATTGGTCGGGGAATGAACTGGTGGTATGCTTATATGGAGTTGGACAATACTCCCCTCGTTATCTAGCTTTTGGGGTTGAGTTAGGCTCAGGTGTCATATATGAGAGCCAGGTACATCCCGTTAAACTCCCCTCATGAACTAGCTTTTGAAGTCAAAGTTAGGCCCAAATGTCGCATCTTTACATGAATCAAATTCATCCAGTTAACTTAACCTAGTAAAACAGATATCTAGATTATCTCCTCACCCATTTCAGAGATTATCATTTGGGATAAAGTACAGTTGTTGATATTAATGTTAAATATAAGGAAGAGGGAGTAAATTGCTTACTTCTAACCATAACTTTGCTGGCGAGAGGGTAGCTAGAAAAGCTAGCTTGGGTTTTGAAGGATTTGGGTCCATTTGGTGGCTGCAACAGAACAACAGATGAGCTGCTTGGCCATACCCCTTTGCACATCAACATCATCATCACCAAATGAATGGTGGTTTGTCAAGATGAAAATAATCCAAATGGTCCTTAATATATGGGTGTATGAATGTTTTTGTCCTTCATATATACTATATAAAAATATAATCATGTTAACTTTTCATATATAATACTTAACTAAAATATTTCTTAATGAGTATATTTTAGTTCTAAACTTAAAAGTTAACTATTCTTGCTTTTCTTATAACATAATTAGTTGAGTTATGATTTCAAAGACACAAATATATGTTAATTATTGATTAAAAAATTTTCATAAAAGATAGTCAAAAGTTGATCTTTCTTCTCGTTATATAAGATTTGATTATAACCAAAAAGTTTCACTCTCATTTCAATGTTTTTATATAGTCACTAATTTTGATGCATATGCGTTATGTAAATTGATGATTAAATTTAATATATTTTTTTTTACTTACACCATTACCCTTATGACTCAATTGGTTGGGGAACAAGTTATTCCGAAATTAGTTATCTCGGAGATTGTTATCTCACCCTCATTGTGATACAAAAATAATACTATAATTTCATCATTTTAAAAGTTAAGTCATAGAAGTAAGAGTTGTTTTAAATAACTTTGTTAACGATAGGGGTATAGTTGTTCTAAATGTATAATTGCAGGGATATATTTGTTCGGAAGTATAATGAAGGTTAAATATAAACCATTTCTGAAAATACAGGGGCAAATGTAAGCATTTTCCCCAAAGAGGTGGGCAGTTGTGCGTAATTTAAAACTTTTGGGGCTTAAAGTCTACATTCAACTTATTCCATTTTTAACTTCCTGTTTCCAGTTTCTACTCATCAGCGAACAGCAAATAGCCAAATATCATCAGTTTTTCCCCTTCTTGTTTCTTCGATTCGTCTCTGTCGAGCGATTGGAGGCTAAAAACTTCAAAGTAAGCTTGGCAAAAGGTTACATTCACAACTTCAAAAGCTTATTTTTTCCATTCAATTTTGTTATTTCAAAGGATTTCGATCTGATTTATTCGATTTTTGTTTAACAACTTAAAATTTAGGAAAATCCTTACTGGGTTTTCATCAAACTTTGAAACTAGTGATGGGTTTTGAAAATTTCAAGGTTTTGAATATTTAAGCTATGTCAAATCTGATTTCTTTTTCTGCTGGTGGTTTGTTAATAGTTTAAGATTTGATTTGATATCTGAATCTGTCACAGTGTTCAAGATTCTTACTTTCTGAATCATGGCTATTTTTTATTATAGTTTATCTGTGGTTGCAGAAACCTTGCTTTCTTAGATGGCTAACCGAGCTCCTGTCAGAACTAACAACTCAGCCCTCATTGCCATGATCGCTGATGAGGTGAACTTTTCAGCATTTTTGTTCTTTGGGTGTTGCTATGTATGCTTAGAATTGATAGGCTATGCTCTATTTGTATTATATCAGACAATTAGTAATGGGATCGAACCATGTTTTTCTTTGTTTTCACTATACTAATAGAGGACATGTACTTTGGTGCTGGAATCATTCATGTGTATGGATTTTCCAAGGAAACAGGTTTTGGGGGATCAAAGTCCCATATAGTCAAGTAAACTATTCTAGTCTGGGAATTGCTCACTATGCTATATATAAGATGAGAAGTGAAAAATTGATGGACACACAGACCAGGAGTGCGATGAATGAAAATGCTGAAAGCTAATTTAGACTAAATAAATCAGGTCATTTCTCTTCCTGAAATAGAAACATCAATAGCTTGTCATTGCAGATGAGCTGTTGGTTGTTATTTCTCTAGTGTGTCTTTCTCTAGACGCTTTGGGGTCATCAGTCATCTTTGAGCATATATATTATACTCTTATCCATCACATCTTTTATAACCTTAGTTGTCTTGCACGGACTAATTAGAAGATGGTTTGGACGAGTTATTATATTTGATGTGAGTTTACAGTTGATGTGAATGATGGAGCACTGGTTTTAGTTGGGACGTAATTATGTATATGTTGTGCATCATATGTACGGTCAGAACTATGTGGAGACGGGATAGCAATTATCTATCTCATCTGTTGTTTGATTAAGTTTTGGTATGCAACTTTTTAAATTGGTAAACTAATTATCCTGTGTTCTTTGAAATACTACCCACTTACTGTCATGGGACTTTTATGATGAATAGCTTGTTAGTCTACATACACGTGATAGATGATATCTAGACATACTGATGCTGATGGAAATAACTTGTTTATATAGGACACAATTACTGGATTTTTACTGGCTGGAGTTGGCAATGTCGATTTGAGGAGGAAAACAAATTACCTTATTGTGGATTCAAGTAAGTTCCAATTTTGGAATTACCAGTTCTCCAGTAGTTTTGAGGATCTTTCATTTACTTTCTGCTGTAGCTTCTACTCTCCACCAAAATAGCATAGTTAGTTATTTTCCAAATTAGTAAATTCTCTTCCAACCGGCTAGTTTCTTTTACCAATGTGGGCAAAGGAGCTTGAAATTTGGGGGAGGGAATTTAAATGATAGTTTTGTTTGCTACATATTGGAACAACCTCTCTACCTTCAAAAGGTAGGTATGAGACTGCATACACACCATCCTTCCCAGATCCCACTTGTGGAATTACACTAGCATGTTGTTGTTCTAATTTTTGCTGCTACATCTGGTTCACTAGCTTCCTGTTTAGAATTCCCACATTGGGAAAGGAATGGGAAGTTGGTCTCCATATTTGGACTTGGACAATCCTCACTCTATAAGCTAGCTTTTGGAGTTGAGTTAGGCCCAAGATCCATCTTTACATGGTATCAGTGTCAGGCCCATCCCGATTGTTTGTTCACTGATGTTGGGCCCCCATAATATATTGTCCACGCTCCAGTTAACGCGGTCTGGGCATGCGGGGGAGTGTTAAGAAGTCCCACATCGAAAAAGGGATGGGCAATTGTTCTCCTTATATGGACTTGAACAATCCTCACCCTATAAGCTAGCTTTTGGGGTTGAGTTAGGCCCAAGATCCATCTTTACACTTCCTATTGGTAGGAATAATTAGATACATGTGATGTGAAACTTAGAGGATATGATAGGGGAAGATGAATCAATGACAATCTGTGCAAAGTATTGGATAAATAGAGAGGGTGATGAAGGCGTTTTGTTTAATCGCGTAGTAAAATGAAGTTCTCAAGCTAAAAAAGGAGTTTCTGATATCAGTGTCCAAGATGAAGGACTGGAGTAGCGAGTACCTTAATATCCCATGCCCTCCAAGGTAAAAGCAAGAGAATGCTTAAGTGGATAAAGATCCATATCACATATCCTTCTGTATTTTTAAGAAGAATAAGTAAATTTGACAACCAATGGCAATACATTGAGTGTTGGGTATTTTCTTGGAGATGTCAGCCACTGACAGTGTTAAATTCAGAAGTTCTGGGATTGCCATTATAGCTGGAGTCTCTGTTCCAAAAGTTATCAGATATCAGAAATTATTGGTCATGCTCAGTTCCTTAAAGTTCTTTCACCATTTATCTCTTCCCTTTTCATGATAAGTCATGCCCCTATGGTTATGGAGAATAAAATATTGTTCCTTTTTTTTTTCATTTTGTAGATATCTTTTTTCATCTCTGCATAGTTACATTTTTTTAATTTCACTTTATTTGTGTAGTTTTATTTCATAATATCATATTGCCATATTGGGGAAATAGTTAGTCTTATTATCCCCATTTTACCTTTAATGACATAACTTGTTGGACCCAATTTCATATAAAAGTTCACCTTTTCATGAGGAGAGATAAATATGAATTGTTGGTAGTAACGGCAATTTTTGCACTTCACATAATATTTAGCTTATGCATTAAAAGAACATCCGTTTCTTAAACTCGTGTCCAGTAAAACACCTGCCAAATAAATTGGAATGAAGGAACCATAATGTATTTCTCAGATTTGAATCTCCAAGTTTTGTTTCCTAATGACATAATAAAATACAACTTTATATATAACTAATCAGTGTGAATTTTTTCAATCAAAAAATCCTTCTCAATTTTAATTATAATCAGTAATTATAACAACAATTATGACCATAAGAATTTCCTCCTCTGACTATCAAATGAAATGTGATTTACCCGTCCTCTCTTTGAAAGATGGGCTGCTTCCAGTTTTGTCGGTGCTTGAGACAATTTTGTCAGAATCAATTGGCAAGAGGTCAACGGTTACGCAAATTGCTTAAACAATCTCAATCAACTCCTCTCACCACAGAAGAGCAAATAATGACTATTTATACCGGAACAAACGGCTATCTTGATTCATTAGAAGTTGGACAAGGAAATTTCTTGTTGAGCTACGCACATGCTAGCATGCTGCATCACTGTAGGGCGCAGACCAAGGTATTATTTAAGGACGCCATAAGAAATGCACTTTTGTGAAATACTCGAAAGAGAAAGCAGTGTATATTAGCACCCAAGGGTGTGGCCTAGTGGTTAATGAAGTGGTTGAGAACCATGGAGTGTCAGGTTCAAATCCCAGCGGAGACAAAAACACGAGGTGCATTCTTGCTATCTGTCCTAGCCTTGGTGGACAGAGTTACTTGGTACCTGTTGCTGGTCAGAGGTGGCAGGTATCCCATGGAATAAGCCAAGGTGCGCGCAAGCTGGCCACGGACACCATGGTTATCCAAAAAAAGACGGTGCATATTTTTTTTGAAACAGATGAAAGACGGTGCATACTAAGGAATCATTTTTTTTAATAAGATAATGGATTTCATAGAACACATCAAGAAGATGCAAAATATACAGAGCATAGACAAGTAAAGACATTGTTAGCTCTATAACAAAAGGCTAATCTAAAGTTAAGGAGCTAACAAAGTTCAAAAAAGCTTCAGGGAAATTGACAGCTGAGAAATTGCTCCAACTGCAGAGACTTCCATGGCCAATTAACTAACATTCCACAGGCATATGGTACATGCTTTAATTTTGCTAACTCTCTCATCTAGACTAATATAGGAGACTCTGAATAGTGTCAATCTACATTTATAACCAAACCGGTTGACCTTTTATTGGTAATGAATTCAAAAAGTACTTCTAGTTTAGTTGCTGAGTGAAGGATGGTTTTTAGGGAGCTGGTCTTTCTTGTGAGTGGTAGAGCTTTTCGTCTTTATCTCAAAGTTCCAAATTATGGAAAGAAAGTAACATAGATTCCCTATCCTCATGTTCAGAAACAACAGTGAAGCAGATTGAAGATGCTTTTAAGGAATTCACCACAAGAGAGGACATCGCGATAGTGTTAATCAGCCAATATGTAAGTTTTCTACTCTTCTCATTTGTTGTTTGGTTTATCAATTTTTACATGTATTATATAGTCAGGAATATTATCTGTATTTGGTGGTTGCGTTACATGTAGTTCTGCTCAAGTGTCACAATAAAATTTGTTTTGTGTCAGCTGTTAATTATGTGGTATATAGTGTTTAAATGTTTATTGATCGAAATCTTTCATTGTTTGAATTTCTGAAGTAACTATTATCTGGCCAAACTTCAGTTTCTCTCAAGTCATCAGAAACCTGCTAGAGTTAAAAAGAGTAATGTTATCTGTATTTCCTATTGGAAGTTAAGATCACAGTGGCTACGGCATCAATCTGCTTACATTTCCTCTTCCAAAAAAAAAGTTCCATAGGACTTGTAAAAACAAAAATAGATAATAATTGACTATAGCCATATAAAGCCTGCTTGTCAAATCACTATCACCCGCATCAGGTGGAAGTGTATTTGGCTTGCATAAAGGTGGGGGGAGGGCACATCTAAGAGGTATTCCTAAGGGTCATTTTCGTTGTTTGGTTATGAAATACAAGTGACGAGGTGTGATCTCCATGTCAGTTTTTTTAGCCAGTCTGAAATTCGTCAAAATGAGGAGATCATTTTTTCCAAACAAGATAAAGAAACGATAAGTGATTTGACAAGATTAAGTAAAACCTCTCAGTCACTCAAAACAGAGATTTGAAGATATCCAGTTAAGTATTCCTTTGGTAGGTTTAGTGTATAAAGGGACATGTCATTATTTTTGCTAAGAATTAGAAAAGCAGTCAATCCCCCCCCCCCACCCCCAAATCTCCCGGTCGAATCAAACTTAGTAACTACATGAGCTTAGCACTTACCGTTTCTTATCTGTCATTAGAAATATTATTGTTTTTAGATAAATTAAAGATTGTGGGTTGCGGTCAAAATGCATCTTTTACTTTTGTTGTACTCCAGTTCAATTTCAATCTACTAAGTAAATCCAACTAACACTGTGTAATATGGTGGAGGAGTTTCGCTATCTACCGCAAGAACTTTAAATTATTAGGCTGCAGTTTTATGCCTGTGGGGAACTAGTGGCCTCCATTTTCTTTAATTGAAGACTCAGGGAAAATAAGGGTCTTAAGTAGAGTTAATTGACATTTCACTCAATTTATTCCTCTTGGTTTATCCTTTTCAGGTGGCCAACATGATAAGATTTTTGGTTGATAGTTACAACAAACCAATTCCAGCCATTTTGGAGATCCCTTCAAAGGACCATCCATATGATCCTGCCCATGATTCTGTTCTATCACGAGTGAAGTATCTCTTCTCTGCCGAATCAGTAGCCGGCGATAGGCGTTAATGTTGGAGTAATGTTTCTATATGCCCCAACTATTTCATAATATCTTGATATTGTATCATGTCCCCACTCTATCAAGAGATAATTCATTTTGTAATCTGTTTTAGATATTTAAGCGGTTTGTGTTGTTCTTGAGTGTTGATTCAAGAAGTTGTATAAGTTAAAAGTGTGACTGGGAGTGAACAACTTGTTGCAAATAAGTCAGTTGCTCTGTTCTTTTTGGAGGTTCAATTGATATTATGGATGATTATTCTTGAAGAGGAATCAAATAAACTATTTGAGGACTGCATCAATTTTCTGCTCTTTGATCTCAGTGTGCTTCTGGAAATTTTTTTGTTAGCCCAAGAATGTACTCTTCATTTTTTGTCGACTCAACTCTGCTTCTGAAAGTGACCATTTGTTACTTTCTGCTCAGAAGTGACAACGTTTTCTTTTGCGGAGACATGATTTGAACTCGTGACCTCAAGGTTATGAGCCTAGCGAGCTACCAAACTGCTCTACCCAAATTTGTAACCTTCATAAGCATCTTCATTTTCTATGTTTTTCCTGATCAAACTAGAAGTGAAATGGGTGCATAACAATATTGTGCTCAGCCTCCATACAATCATAAAATTGTAAGTACCGAGTTCTACGTTTGAAACTCCAACACAATTATTCCCTAGTAGTTCGTTGCTACAACTTCTATTTAGCTACTTTCGTGTTCTCTCTCGTTCAGTATCAGTTCTTTAAAACAACTTTCTCTTTTTCTTACAGGAAAATAAGTTATTTTGAACTAGCAAATTGGCCCTTCTATTACTTAACCGCCAAATCTGAGTGTAAACAAAATATACCTAAAGTTTTTGAGACATAAAATGGTTTGTGGATAATTTGTTTTCGACTAAAATCATGTATACATATATAAAAGAAAACAACTCTAAATTGAAACAACAAAAGTAACAAAGGCATAACTTTTACTTTTTCAAATAACAATTAAAGTGAAACAAGGTCAAGAGTGATGAATCTTTTTATGATAAACAGATCTATTTTATAAGTTTGTTCTTACAGGTAATTCCTACAAAGGATCGGACTAATGACATATAAAATACTTAAATTCTCGATGTAAATGCTACAACATAATTGGTTCTCATCCTTCAAAGACTACGAGTGTAATAAGAGCATCTATCGATAAAACGATCACATCGTCTCGTGGCTATTGAGAATGAATGAAATCATAATTAATTAAGAACTTAGTAATCACATTAAATCAAGAGATGATACTGATATCACAATTTAATAATAATGACATCAAATAAGATAAATTCAGTATATACATGAATAACATTCTCTTTTAACTCACTTACAAATCGAAGAAAAGAAAGAAAAAAAATCTATTAAAAAATGGAAAAAATAAATAATTGAGGTGTTGAACCTCAACCAAATCACTCCATTTCTTTTCTTCTTCCAAAAGAGTAATAAAAAAAAAAAACCATACACTAAATTAAAAGATAACCATCATGATCCCAAATACTTTCAGTAATTAACTGATCATCTCCAGTAAAATCACTTAAACACAAATTCTCCAATTCAAAATCACCTAAACACGAAATATCCATCGTTGGACTATTACTAGAATTGGTCGTTGAAGATGAGGCAAATGTTTTATTTTCATTAACTGATACTAGCATACCTCCCTTATGTTGTTTCTCCTTTTGATCACCTTTAGGATTGCAATTATAACAATCATATCCAAATGAAGATACATGAGTTATTGAATTATCTTCTTCAAAATCGTCCTTGTTCTCATCTAGTCCAAAATTTAAGTTTATTGGACCTTTATGAGCTCCTAAGAAAGTATTAGCAGTGTGACATCCTGTAAATTGTTGTACTAGAGCTCGAAAATTCGAGGCATCTGCATTGAGATGAGTAGTTGGAGTTTTCTTTGATGCTCGAGATCTTCTTCGAATTGGTGACTTTTTTATGGTACCATTTTTAGGACTTAACTCATGACTACACAAAGAGTTTGTAATAGTAGTAGTGGTGTCACAGTTTAATCTTGTCATTTGAGGGATAGAAGAGTTTTGCATGGTTTTTTTTTTTTTTTTTTTTTTTTTTAAATAATTATAACTACTTGTGTTGTGAAGAAATGGAAAAACAACCTAGGCAAGAATGTATATATATAGTGGATTTTATTTTTTGGTTAAAAGATAATTAAAGATGGATGGTTGACTATTCATTTGATTTTTTGTTTTGTTTTGTTGGAGTTGGGATTAAGTAAGACCAAGATATATATATAGGTGTGGAGGTGTGTTTCGAGGAAAGAACGTGGTTAGATTATGATATATGTGAATGCGTCATTCATCTATATACTTTTCTTATCAATATTATTTTAGAGAACTATATATTATAATTAGCTAAGAGAGAATCAATTGTTATGATGATCTGATTTATTTACAATTCTCATTGATCTGCGTTGGAAAAAATCCTCATGTTTTTTATAGCTTTTGTTTGATGAATATTATTCCTTTATGATGGTTAATTTGAAAATAATAGATTAATTTTGTTTGTTAGCTTGTAGGCTCTTATAAAGTATAATCAGCTAGTTAACTAATTAAGCATCCTTAATCATCTCCGCGTTGTAATGGAAGGAGCATGTGCTACTTGAAGATTGTGATAGATTTATAAATCATTGTCTTAAATTAATAATATTCTGTTTAGTGAAAATGATTAAGTAGTGATTATATTATCTAATGGTTGACCATGAATATTGACACGCAACTTAGAGTACTAAACTAAGTTTTTCATATGCAGGTCGTGTTCACACCTTTTTGCTTTCTATGTTGCAAAGAACACAGATACTGTTGAAAAAATATTTACATCTACCTTGTTTTCGATACACCTTTGACTTAAGTTATAAAGGATATAAAATAAATACAGTTTAGTAATGAAGAAACTATATTAAACACAATTAAGAAGAGTACAAGTAGCAAAATCTGCTCCTTTGATATGCTATGTCACCAAGACAAGTAGAACATGCTAAAAGTTGATTTACGACCGGGAAGTGATTTGAGTTTTATCATTCGGGTCTTGACTTCATTGTACATGTTTTTAATGACCCTAATGTTGGCTACATATACATCTTTAGCCTCAAAACATCTATAGAACCTCATAGGGACTTTGTGATATGCTTTTTCTAGGTCAATGAACGTCGTATATAAGTTCATCTTCCTCACCCTATTTGGTTCATCAATCTCCTTACGCGCGATGTATGGCTTTTATAGTTTGCCACCCCCCGCCCTAGGCATGGACCCAAATTGTTCTCGCTGATAGACACACCCCTCTTCATCTTATCTCGATCATCCTCTCCCAAAATTTCATAGTGTGGTCTAACAACATGATATCCCTATAGTTATCACAATTCTGATCAATATCACTTTTGTTCTTGTACAGCAAAATCATTGGACCCCACCTCCATACCTACACTCTTCCCGAATTCCACTAGAATCTTGTACGACCCGATCACCTAACTTATACATAAACTTTTTATAAATCTCCTCAAAATTAATATTCCTATAACATTCAAAATCTCGACGACTTTTAGAGTGCTCTAAATCATTCTGTGAAATATTTTTATCCCCATCTCTCTTTAAGATACTTCAAACTTAATATTCCTATAATATTAAAAATCTCGGCGACTAATATAATTATACGATTGAAGTAAGTGTTTTAAATATATACCATTGTATTAGAACCAAAAAAGATGTGGAAAAATACATGATATCATATCTTTTTTGAAATACTAAACTTGAAACACGGTTATGACAAAAGCAGTACAACATATAAATGGAAGAAATAATCTTTATATACTTATTTAAAAAGGGGTTATAAACGCAAACACATGTCAAGTCTTTATAAGTTAGTATATGTAATTAACTTTATTTGTCCTTATCGATACATCTTACTATGAAAATAAAATTGTACTGCTATTTGTTTTTTAATCAATTATTTTGGTCTTCTTTCAACATTTTTCACATTTTAAAAAAATCGAAGATTCTTTCGAGGTATAGCTAAGGAACATTGAACGAATATAATTATTTTTAGGGTTTAGTTGTATATACTGAAAACTAATAAGAGTTTTTAGTTAACATTTTATAACTATATAATCACAAGTTAATTAAATGCCATTTTAGTTAGTTTCACCTACAAATATTGGCAAATGAACTTATATAGTCGTTCTTCTAAAAATTACTCAGTAAACATATACTGTTTTTGTTTAATTAATTAGGATATAACATATATTTGTGTATGTATTTGGTTAGCGCCTGTAAATATTTTCTATCAAACAACCAAACATGTAACTTATTCTTATAAAAATTTACTTGTAGACTGTAGTACCTTATTAGTGACATTAATATTTTTTTACACAATCAATGCTTGGTATATGATTGTTTGGTATATATATGTATATATATTATAGCCTTTTTTTTTCTTTTCTATTTCAAGAGGATCAATAGTGTTTTCACTTACCTTCCAGCATTATTCAAACTCTCAACCTATCGATTGATGATGGAGATGTTCGACTTGTCAAAAAGTCCATACAAAAGTGTCGATTCATCACGTTCTTTCGTTTGTCTATGAAGAATTCTTCTAAGCTTGAAAACTCTCTTTCTATTTCTTAATACACAATCACACGTTAAACATAATTTGTTTAATCTATTTAATTTCTTTTTCATTAAACACTTATCATGCCTTAAACGATTTAGGAAACTAAACCTTATTTAAACTATGATATCCATGTTTAAAGTCAAATGTATTCAAAAGTCTAAACCAAACAAGAAAAAAAGTACAAAGATGATTATAAATAGTTGTTTGTGTATTCTAATTAATTAATCTTCATGTATAGCACACTTAACTTTCAGTTACCTATCTCTACTCAAAGGAAATTAGAGGATCGATAGAATTTAATTTAAAAGTGAGAATACGAAAAACGATTATTATTGATTTGCACTTAAATCGTAGATCTCTAGCAACTTGTTTGTACCTTTCAACCATGTATACACTTAGAATTTTAATTAAAATAAAAATACTATTATTATTTATTTATTTTTTAAAAAAGGAAAAAACTTGGGAAAAAAAAACGTGTGTGACATAATTGACATTAGGGGTGTACATGGCCGGATTGGTTCGGGTTTTTCAAATATCAAACCAAACCATTTGTGTCGGATTTATAAATTTATAAACCAAACCAAACCAATAAAACGGTTTTTTCAGGTTTTTCCGGTAAAGTATTCATACAAACATATAATTTACTTGTACTTCAAATATTTCTTTAGTCCTACCAAAATACAACTATCTAAGGTGTTTCTTAAGAAAATGATACAAAATATGATATGATTAATGACACTAAAATATCCAACAAAAAATAATAATAATGAAATCGCGTAAAACAAATATTGCAAATTAACAAGTCATAATGAAAATGATCATCATTTAAAAGTACTAAATCATGCTAAAATAAGTTTAATAAGTATTAGTTACATGACTAAATATTAAAGGAAATTAAAATTAGATTATGTATTTTAATTGTCTAAACCAATGTAAAACTAAAGAACAAATATTCAATATTATTGTCATTCTTAGTGTTTGAATTGATTTTCTTTTTGCATTAGTATTAATTTGATTTTGATTTAAGCTTTATTATAATTACCAACATCCGTGGACTATGATCTTTATTGGACCATTCAAAATTCTAAGTTTCAAACTTGAAATAATATATTAAAAGATAAAAACTATGAAAAAAGTATAAGAAATATTTAAAAATTATATCAAAGTAAATATTTTTATGTATAAAATAAAATTTTAAAATTATATATATAATGTCGGATTGGTTTGGTCTCGAGTTGGTTTTTTTTAGTTAAAACCAAACCAATCCAAATATAATCGGGTTTTTTTTTCAATACCAAACCAAGTCAAACCAAATCACTAGTCGAATTTATTTTTCGATTTGACTCGATTTACAGTTTGGTTCAATTTTCGATTCGGCTTTTTTGTACACCCTTAATGACATTATTGCTTGGTGAAGACCGTTTATTATATCACCTCAGTCCTCATATATATATATATGTATTTGGTCAACAGAGGCCCTTTAAGATGGGAAGGGGTGAGTATATATATATATATATATATTTGTGTTTAATCATATCTTTGAAATTTTAATGATCTTCCTCTTCGATAAAGACTGATGGTAAACTTTGACAAATAATTAAAGAATTAGAGAGAAGTACTTCTTCTGTTTCAAAATAAATGAATTTTCGGAATGTAATAAATATTCTTCTTAAGAAAGCTAATTAATGACATTAATCAAAAGATAATTTTCTCATAATTTCTTTTCAATTTTTTTCTTAAAATTATATTAGAGATAGTTAAAAAAATACATTGGACTGTAAAAAATTCATTTATTTGAAATATAAAAGAAAGTGTCAAAAAGTGTATTTATTTTGGACAGAAGGGAGTATTAGATTAAGACCAAACTACAAAAAAAGGATTTGGACCAAAGAGTAAATAAGGATAATTTGGGCTAAATTATCCTTTTAATATACTATGTTCTTAATAGAAAATAAAATAAAGGGTCATTAGCATAGATGCCCCTATTTATTTATTTTTTGTTTTGGGTCTTTAATTTTTGTCCTCAAATCAGATGTTTTTTTTTCCCTTCAACATGGTCGAAAATAAAATATCATTGACATCAAAATAACAAATATTTTTTGCTTGGCATAAATTTATATTCTCATATTACAATATATCACAAGTTATGTCATACACTCGTATTATATATATAGATTAATTCCTACAAAATTTATATCGTATTAGGCAAAAGTTTAATTTCAGAACCCATAAAATATGTTGTAAGAAAAATAACTTAATTTCTATAGAACTTATGTCTAGCAAAATAAAATTTCTCTAAATTTATGTCGAATGAATTAGGTCATAGATAGATAAAAATACTTTGATCCATAATATTTTATTAAACGAGTAACAAGGGAAAAAAAATAAAAGTCATCTTCAAAATCAGAGTAATCTATGTAAAACATCACAAACAAAATATGACAAGTAAAATGTACCCAAAAATTAATAGAGTGATTATTGGAAAGGAAAACGTTGGATTATTTTTAATGAGGGAAAATGTGATAGAATTTTCTTTACATTAATATAGCAAATGTCTATTTCATTTGCTTGATAAAAACTCATTTTTCTTAGTTTGCACACCAAACATAACTCACCTTTTTAATAGTAACTAGATTAAAGCATGAAAATTGAAATACCTTATTTTATATGTATATATATATATATATTTATTTATTTTTCTCCATTGGTTGTTGATCATACAATATAATTATAAAATGGTTATCGAGTTGGTAGAGGACATTTTCTCCATGTCAAAGTACCATACTTCTTTTTACATAAAACGTTGATCATATATGTTTTTGTTTTACCAATAGTTGCAATAAATAATTCATGTTTCATATAATTATTTTCCTCTTGTTCACATTAGGTAAGGGCCAATATTCACCAAATTTCAACCAAAATATATTACACTAGTACTAGAGTACAACATATATATGCAGCTTAAAAGTTAAAATGTCCTCCCCGTTTATAGTGCTTTTTCTGTTTTCCATCCGTATTTGGTATCCATATTAGAGTCCGACTAAACTTGAATTTGTACCGAGATGTTTTACATTGAGGGATAAAGTGCTCCCTAAAAAAGCGTCTGCATGCTAGGGGGGACTTGAACTTGAGACGTTAAGAATGAAAAAATACTTACCACTCCACTGCAACCCTGATGGGTCCGTTCATAGTGATAAGTGAAATGTCATTGGCATTTATGTTAATTTTAGTGGAAGTATTTCATATAATAAAGAGGGTATTAATTATTATTTTTTCAAGTTTACCCTTAGTGTTGCTTTGATAGTTAAGTGTAATTATCATACAGTTCAAATTATTCATATGCGCACTCTTTATATTTAGCTACTTACAAGTTTCAACTTTCATATTATCATTCAATTTCTTTTATAAGATATGCTTATAAATCCTTTGAAAATATTATACTTTTGAATTACGAAATAAGCTTTTATTATAAATACTTTGTTGTATTTCACTTCTTACTTATTTTTTGTCCAAAAATAAAGTTTTTAATGATAGAGGGTTGTATTCGTCACAATAATAAATTAGTCCACGACGAGAGTAACATCATTTTATATTGGGTAACTTTGATAGTTTGTATAGTTTGAACAAGTAAAGATGATCACTTGAAAAAGTTTATGTACAAAGGTCAAACCCTTTGCAAAACTTACCATCTGTCTCAATTTATGTGGTATAATTTGAATTTCAAGAATTAAATAGTTAAATTTTAATCTTGAATTGGGACATTAAATCTTAACTTGTTTGAATCTCGAAATATGAAATGTGTCGATAGGTGAGTATTATCGATAATTGAGGGGTGTTAGTGAAAAGTAGACAATGAGCTAGGTCAAATGGTTAAATTAGATGTTGTGACTAAAAGGGCAAAATATACATATATATATTTGTAGTACCTTTCTTTCAGATTATATTTTATTTCTCCCAGAAAATATAAAGGATATTATTTTTTGCTAACCACAATAAGATGGACAAGTTTGGTGAAATTGGGACCAGCAAAATATCCCAAACCTTACATATGGCTCAATTTACATGTGAACTAAGATTATATTACAATATCTAATTTAATTAACAATTCATTATCCAATTTGACACAGTCCAAATCATATCATATATATACATAAGCTTATTTTAAACGAAATTCAAAAGTATTAAATGGCTAATTCTTGCATCTAATCTTATTGCCTTAAATCATGGCTTAATTAATATCAAAGGTCTGATCAAAGAGGGTTTAAAGGTTAATTACCTTGCTCATAATCGAGTTCCAATTTTTCCCTTTAACTTAATATTGATAATTATCGATTACCCCATGATTAATGTAAAGAATACGTTCCTACTCCTTCAGTTTCATATTACTTGGTTAAATTTTTTTATTATTGCTTCCACATATTGTCACTTATTGTTATAATATTATAAAAACACACTAAGATCAAAGGAATCCATAACTCATTTTGTTACATACTTGCAATATAGACATATATGTACCATAATTCAAATTTTGACTAAAAAAAAATGTCACGTATTTTTTTTATTTTTTTTGTGCCTTTAGTCCTTCTATCATGACAACATTATTATTACTTGTTAGTACTATTTTTTTTTGTAGTGTCCGTACTAACAAAGGTGTACGAAACATATACTGACTTTTATTAATTACTGTAAAAATTTTGTGGCAATTAATATTTATATATTGATGTGGACTTAGTCTTCATTAATATTTTTTAGGAAAAAAATTACTTGGTGAGGAAGATCGTTATGATCATGTCGTTTACTTTGACTAACGACTTTGTCTCCTAAGATTATTTGACTAATCAACAATTAATCTGACATATTAGTGATAACATGAAATTCAAATACTGATGTCAATGGTGAGATAAAAATTCTCTCCATGTTCTTATTGATTTTTTATTAATTATTTCTTATTCTTTTGCCGCTAACTTTTCTTTGAAGTAATGAGATATAATCACTTACAAAAATAATACCATCAGAGTTTATTGTGATGAAATAGTAAATATTTCTTAATATATATTTAAGGTCTCGATCGAGGTTGAGTCTTTTGAATGAAGTCGCATTTGAATTGGTAAGGAGTTTTTTTTTTATCTAAATGAATCAGACTCTTAAATAGGTATCAAATCGAGTGAGATGTGAATTCGTTATGTTTTACGTAAGTTTACTTATGCAACAAGTCGATGACTTTTTCAAAAGATAAGTATTAGGACAAAATTAAAATTTAAATAACAAAAATCTTAAGGTATGTGCAGCTCACTATTTTGTTGACTCGAAGCTTCTAACAATGTGATGGGATTAATTATTTATTTTTCTTCGATAGGAACTATAGTGATGTAATTTGATGAGAATGGGTGATGATCTTGGGATAAAAAAAAACATTTTTTTAATAAAAAAATAATGATGTTTGATTTGATGGAATTATTATAGTTTTTCTAAGGTTGGCTGGATGTAGACTACTAACCAACCACCTTAATTTCCATGTTTAGACTTGGTCTATTTTGACCTAGAGAAATTTCTGTTTGAAAATTCAAAAGTGTGATATGTAATGAAACTATTCTTAATACTAATTGTTTTTGGGAGAAATAATCGTTATTTTGCTTAACACTTGAATTTGTTGTTCGAGATCTTTGAGCGTTTCTTCACTTAACAATTTTGAAAATTGATTGATTAAAACTTTAAAGGAGACTTTACATGTTTTAGATAGAAATAAGTCATTATTGAGACTGAAAAAATTATCCCTCTTTAAAGAATAGCGTTTCTGACTCGTTCTTTTTTATTTCTCCCTTTCTCTTTTTGTTGGTAAGGATATCCGTGTGGATGCTTGATTATTCTTCCTTGTCTACAAAAGGGAATATTTTACTGTTAACAATGAATCATCTCGATTCTATTCAAAACTATATTCGATTTTGTGATTATTAAGGGATAACGCTCAATCTAGGTAGGAGAACATATATTCAAGGCTTCCTACATATACGACATATCATGGATATGAGAGCCTTTTTCGTTCTGCCAGAATCATCTAAGACTCACCACGTATCGCCATGTGATTTGATCTTTTTACTAGATATAATTTTTCTCCATACAATAATTCTAATATATTTTGATTAATTTGAACACACCGATCAATTAATTTCACAAAATATTATACCCAAATTTTTATTTACATTTGGTTCCTTCAAAATTTCTTTTTGATTAATCTTTCTTAAGAGGATGGGTAGGGAAGCTGATAAACCATATCTATATAATACAAAATTAGCTAAGAGATGCATTTTAATTACTTTTTGGTTCTTTATATAAGGTTGCATCAAGACTCAAGATTACCATACATTTGCATTGACTTTTGACTTGTTGACTTGTCGAAAATCTACCATAGGTTGTGTTTGGTATGATGAAAGAAAACATTTCTACAAAACATTCTCCAATATTTCGTTAATCAAAATATTTTGAAAAATATATAAATTTAAAAAAAAAAAAAAAAAACAAGTTTCACGAGTGAAATTCATCATTATTGTGTCCTCCAATCCGCTCCACCCCTATACCTCTCTCGCACCCACCACTCACTCCCTCACCATCCCACTCTACAGTGTTTCGTAGAGTATATAAATATTTTTGAGACAAAATTTGTTGCTTACTTAACAAACTCTAAAAAAAATATTTTAAGAAATCATTTATTTCGGAGAAAATATATTTCTTCATACGAAATAACCCCTTAATGAATTGATGATTTGTAACCACAAAAATGTTAATAGCATGTTGTAGACCATAAATTCCTAAGTCTTACTTTTTAAAACAAAATCCGTATTCAGTCAAACACCATAACATAAATTTAGACATACGAAAGTACAAAGTAAAAAAAGAATACATCAAGTAGGAAAATGGGGAGAACTTTGAATATGATTTTGCAAATCTAAATTTCTTACATTTGATGTACTTAGAAAAAAAATATTCCTTTTCAACATTCTAATTAGGCAACTACCATCCATAATCATCTACACTCAACTTACTATTTTCATAATTAATACTATTATAACCAGCAAAAGAAACACCACTCTCTTGTTTTTCTTGTTGTAAATTATCCTTTGAATATTTCTCATCTTGATCTTCATGATTATAATAGTTACCATGATTTATTGAATTACTTCCAAATAATTCATTTTGATCATCATGATCATTTGGTGGACCAAAACTTAGGTTAATTGGACCCTTTTGATTATTTTTGAACGTTGGACAAGTGTGACATCCAGTATGTTGTTGCACTAGAGCCCGAAAATTCGTGATGCTTGCGTTTAGAAGCGTTGTAGGTGTTTTCTTAGATGATCGAGATCTCCTTCGAGTAGCTGGTTTTATCGTGGTGGTTTTAGGGCTTATTAACTCGTGAATATCATCATTTTCAGAAATTCGTGAAGAATATTGATGATGATGGTGATGATCGATAGTCATGTTTTGAGTATTTGTGGTTATGATGGTGGAATCAGAAAAATACTCATGTGGATTATTTTCTAGTGAAAAATCTTGTTGGTAATAGTATGGTATATCATGAGTAGGTGAATATGGTATAGTGTTATTCATGGTTAAATTTTTTTGGGTTGCATGCATTATTATTATGAGATTTATATAGGACATTTGTTTAGTCAAATTGAGACATTTTGGCTTTGATTTTTCCTTTTTAACCAAGTTTAGACAATGTTCATTTTTTTTGACTATTCAAATATTCCAACCCCACCTCTCCCTAGATCTCCAATTAGATAAAAGAAACAAACAATTTGATTATTTTAACTTTATGAATTCTGAATTTTACGAAAAGCACGTTAAAAGAGAAGTAATCGAATTCTGAATTTCAGTATTGTATATATTTTATACTCAATATTTATTAATAAAAATATAAATATTAAATTAAAATTACTGAGTGTGATTGAATTCGTTCTAATTTTCTAACTTTGTCATGTATTCGACCAATAAATTATATTGGAACACTATTTAAATGTATAGAGAGTCTACTTACAAGTTACAAACTTACAATCATGATATTGAATTGTTGAGTAGAGAGGTGGTCCAACCTTTCATATGAACTCAACTTTATATGCACATATACCGTCAAATATGTTAGTATATTTTAATATGTTATAACAGATAATATTCAAATAACTAGTCTCGTTTTCTCTATCGACGATTATACATATTTATTTATCTGATAAAGTAAATTACTTTTTCTCATGTTGGAAGATTATTTTGCTGTTTCTTTTGTTTGTTGAAGAAGTTTAGGTGGGAACACAATTAGGTTGGGTATAAAAGCCAAAAATACAATGTAACTTCTAGGAAATAGCACCCATGTTACATGACAAAGAGAAGAAATAAAAATGCTAGCAAAGGAAGATGAATCATATCTAGCAAAATCCAATAGCATCTTATTTTGATTTTTTTTCTTCTTCTTCTCTGAATTAATTAACTATTCTCTCTGTTTCATATTACTTGTGTTCACGACGCTGATAGTGACTCCATCTTTTAAAAAGGTTTAATTAGAGGTATATTTTACTAAACTCGTTTTATTAATGATATTTTAGAATTAACTGACCGTAATTAAAAAAATATTTTTTAGCGATAATAAACATACATATTAAAAAAAAAAGCTAGTGTGTTTATTGATATTTGTATGTTGTTATTGGATCTGATATCACTATAGATTTTAGGATCATTTACAAAAAGTGTTAAATGAAATTATTAGGAGTAGTAATTGTCTCTAAAAAAAAAATTAGTGTGACATTTTTAGTGTGGTGTATACTACTATTAAAATGAATAAGTAAAAAAAATAAATCTATTTTTAATATATTGGCTACCTGCACATTAATTAATTAATTAATTGTCATATAATTGTTGCAACCTGCACATGTTTACTGAGCATGCATGAGGTAGGTACCGTTTCTTGTCTTTTTCAACTGATTTTATGATTTTAATTACTAATATAATAGATGTATTAATTATATATAACCTCCTAAAAGTGCAATTTGACTCACCTTAATAACTACTCCTTCGGTTAAAAAGAATTGGTCTGTTAAAGATTTTAAATAAAATTAGGAAGTAGGTAAGAATAAGTATTACTCCCTCTGTTCATTTTTATTTGTCCATTATATTATTTTAGATATCTAATAATACTTGTTTAGTTTATAAAATCAATGAATAATTTACCATTACCATTTTGTGTTTATTTTACCGTTGCCATTATTCATTCTTAAATGTTTAGATGACTTATATTTAATAAGGATATTTTGATAAATTTACTGCTTCTTAATCCATATGTCAAGTCAATATTAGACAATTATTATTGGACAAAAGCAAGCAAGAATAAGTACCGTTAAGTATAATTAATTGAACGAATAGACTGGGTAAAATTAGTGTTTTTTTCTTCTTCAAAAAATGAATTTTTGGTAGGTGAAGTGAAATTAGGTTGCTAAAGCTATACCATCAAATTCTTATTGGGCTCGTTTATATTGAGCCTAAGCCCATAAGTCCACGAACCAAATTTATACTCGAAAACTTTTTTTCGTTGGGGTGGGGTGAGGGATTAAATTTGATAAAATCGAATCGAAGAACGAGACTCTAACCATTGAACACGTAGATGCATAGTTACTCTAAGTAATTGATTACCAAAATGATTTGACATCCAATAATAATATATAAAGAATTTTAATTTAATATTTGATTAAACGGTACTACCTAAATTAAGATCAGTAAGCATTTCAGAAATTGGGAATAGTTTAATTGGGTGGTAATATAAGGAAAAGCAAATTGCTAATTGAATTTGTCAGTCTTTTCATATTAATACTTTCTTATGATAAGATCAATAATTGGTTTTTTTATTTCTTGATAACAGAAAAACATTTCTAGTCAAGACTCAATATTATATTTGAAATGAATGGAGTATTATTATTAACTGATTCAAAATTAAAAGTAAAATATTTTTTCTTCAAAGTAAAGTCAATTCTGGATGCTGTTTACTCCTATATCTTAAAGCTGTTTGGGAAAATTTAATTATTAATTATTGGTCAAAGATCACAATTAATTTCACTATAACCTGATTAATGGAATTCGTTGTCCAACCATCTAGTCAAGTAAATGAGTCAATAGTCTATTGATACCATCTTTAATTTAGAAGAGATAGAAGCATCTTGGACTTGGAATTTGTTTGGTACATAGGCTAAATTATTTTGAGATTATAATTGTTCGAATTAATTTCTAATGTATTTAATTGACAATCTAAATGTATTCGAAATAAATCTAAACTGTCAATCAAAACAATAAAAACTAATCTCAAACTTAATCCTCTCGATGTATGTGTATCAAAGTACTCCCGTAAAAGTATGGGTCGTGTCTCAATCTCAATGTGGCTGATCATCCTCTCGTAGTACTCCTCCATCCCAAAATAAGTATTGCTTTAACTATAAAATAATTAATTACCGCTTTAAAAATTCTAGATAAAAAATAGTACTACTTGTTCTCAATTATACCCTTATATTAAGGAATTACTTCTTAATAACGCTCAATTCTCAAGAAACATCTAATTATAAATAAGAGTAACTTAGTAAACTATAGACTATTTTTCTTAATGAGTGTGAAATTTCACAAGCTAAAGCAACACTTATTTTAAGACGAAGGAGTATAAAAGAAGAAAAACCGAAAACTACAGTCAAAAGTAAAAACAAGAAAAACAAAAGATAAATGGTCAATGAGCTATGAGTTCACACTTGTTCACATATGTTAACATCATCACTCACTCTGAAATACTAACAATATATATATATATATACCTAACCCCATTACAATTTACATCTTGGAAAGAAAATGATATTTCAAGATTTGTCTCAATCAGTAATTTGTTTTACATTCATTTACAATAAGAAAAGAGGAATATTTTATAATGCCATGCTTTGCAATTAGATCCAGATATCCAATAATGTCACTTGTTTATTAGTCATCAACAATAATAAAGAGGAACATGTGTTATGTGTATCTTTCAACTTTCAAAGTTGAGAAGATTTGCAGCAAATGATTCAAAATGGAGGCTCAATCAGACAGATAGATGACTTACCCAACATTATTTATAAGTTTTTGATTTGACTTGCCACCAATAGAATTTTTTTTCTTTCTTTTTTTTGACTCTTCCTCTTTGCAAAATGATATTCTATCCTAATAAAGAAGAATACATAAGGATCATGTTTGTACCATAACAATATGTACCCTTTATCAATCATTTTAACTGATTTTAAGAGAGATTGATCTTAATCAAAGTTTTTTTTAAATATTCCAACAGTATACATATGAAGAAGTTGAAATCTAACTCCAATCTTAATTTACTAAAATTTCAGTTTGAATTCATAATAAGATAAGTTTACTCTTGTTGTCCAATTGAGATTTCCACTCATTTCTGAGCTATATTCCTAGAAATGGAAGAAAAAGGCACTTTAATGTTCCAAATTCAAGAACCTAACAAACAACAAAACCATCTGGGGAAAAAATAAGCAAGTGGATACATCCAAAGCTGGAGTTCTCATAATTCCCTATGCAATAGTAATCTTAAGCATAAGCAACACAAAAGACAGCAGGATTTACATACAACAACGGAAAAATAAATCGCAAAGATCACTATCCCTCAATGAGTAGAATACTCTTCATTAGATATCTAAAAAGTTGAATTTGGCATTTCAAAAAGAAGAGAAGAGGCAGATGTTGATGTTGTTTCTGACTTGACTTGTCAGGTTCATTACTGCTGATGCTGCTCATATATCTGCATATAAGTCTCAGAAAGCGCAACCATCTGGGGAAGAGTTTCAGAAACATGTAGGTCTTGCATCTCATACCTGCATCAGTTTAAAGCATTAGGTTACCAAGTTAACAGAATAAACCACTTCCCTTTTTTCCTTCTTTTTTTCCTGTGTATGTTGGTTTGGGGTGGAGTAAGAGTTCATAGTAGAAACACATAAAACTTAGTGATATGAGCTTTGTAACTAACCAAAGTTCTTCTGATTTTCGTTGGACAAACACTCTGTATGATCCTTCGCCTGGCTTTCCATCATGAACAATATTAGCAATCAAATCATATTTTGAGCGAAGTTTCTCATTCTCCTTTGGTGCTGGCAGGGGAATATAATCCTTGAGCTCTAGATTCTTCACAGGGAAGTTCACTGAAAAAAGACCCATGAAACTTCACAAGTCACGGGTTGAAGCCTAACAATGCAGTTCCTAAGTCCACTGTAAATACTCAAGGTTAAAAACCTTTTGTGCTATATCAAGTTTTGTCTCTTTCCTCCTCCACACAGCCCATTCCCTGCTCTACCTAGCTGTCTTGTGTGGAGAACGAAGTGGAAATGGGACAACTCTAACAAGTAGATTTAGAAAAATATCTTCACCAGGAAGAAGAAATTACACATCACAGCCCCAGCAGGGAAGTAAGCCTGGAAAACTGAACCCCTCATCACTCGGCTCTCCATCCCATTCTTAAATGTGCCCGCATGTGGAGGATTTGGAATCAGAAAGAAAAATTCTAACAAGCAATAAAATCTTCAAATTAACAAAATCTAGAACTTCAAACCCCTTGCTCCTCCCCACCAATCACCCCTCGGAAAACGTTTACTGATATTCAAGTGTAAAAGAGGCTAAATGACATCCTAATCTACAATAAGTTCTAGTGTATGCTAAATGAGCAGCAGAAACCAGACTGTACAAAACAGCTTGATATCATGTCTAACCAAAAATAACAATTTGATGGTATGAGCTAGGTTGGGGGAATTAGCGAGCTAGCAGGAGTATTGATGAGGCTTTTACATCCATTGGGGGAGGGAATATTAGTGATATAGTTGGAGAATTTACAAGGCGTCTACATCCATTATGAATTAAATTCTTGGTAATTTCATTCAATTCAAGGATATTATTAATAAAAAGTACTCACCAAGTGTAGGATTTTTCTCCATGAAGAAATTGTTCTTTGTAAACCTACGCATGTGGAGAATTAGATACTTTGGCAATTTTGTCACACGGTATCTCATCCTTGCTATACGGGGCCTTACAACTTCAGTCACAGTATCACCATCAAACTTCTTTAGTATGTTGAATAATGGAACCTGCATTTACAAAAATCAAGTATAAACTTGTGATGCATCATACTATAGAAAGGATGTCACAACACTCGGAGACTAAAGCTTCCAGATTTTGTGGACCATATTAGACATAGTTCAAAAGCAGGTGACTCATTAAGTTTCAAGAACCAGTTCAACACATTGAACACAAAGCTCTAGATGAGTAGCATCTTCCCTACTTCCCCAAGAAAAAAGAGAGCACAAATAGATCATGAATGTGTCTAAATAGGCATCTGCACAGCAATATTGAACTGTATCACTAACAAGCATAGTCCTCCAAATCAAATTAATTAAAATTCAAGAGATCTCAGTACCTCACCTCCGATTCAAAGAATGTCAAAGACAAAACTGAAGGGCATTAAATTTGGGGTTGAGAAGGAGAGATTCTTCTTCCCTTCAATTTCTCTTCTTTCCATACACTTCACTTTCTTTCTCTTTATGTTTTTTCCAGCTTTTGCCACCTTTTCTCACTTAACTTCTTTGCTCTCAGTCATACTTTACCTCTCCTGTGGTATGTCCTCCCTTCCCCAACACACAAGGCCAACATCCAGACTACCATGTTATTTATTTCTTCTAAGTTATATTCCTCATTACACCTGATGTATGAGGGCATGGTCTTCAAAAAATTACATTTTATTTCTCTTTGCTCTTTTAGTTCTCAGTCACTTCTGATACGTTTGTTTAGTTACAATATTTAACTGATGAATAACTAGTCAGTAGACCAAAGATTGCAATACTCTGAATATCAAAATGAGATATGTTCATTAGTTTCCTGTGATTAATCTCAAACAGGGACGGGATAACACGGCTATAGTTTCAAGAGCCTCCTTTCATTTGAGTAATGGCCAAGATTTATTGCAAGAAGATAAATTCATTGTCCAAGTAACGCTGGTAAAACAGTTGTCCTTGCAGATATTACTCTAAACTGTTTCACAACTAATATCAAGTGAATGAAATATCTGAATCAGAGGAGAGGTTCTTTTCTTTATTTAAACTAAAGAGGAAGTAGAGTTTTAACCAACTAGAAAGGACACTCCCAGTAATTAACCCAAAACTTTGGCACATCTACGTAATTTCATTCACCTCAGATAACTCAACAATCTAATTGAACTCTATAACACTCGATAAACGAACTTGGTGAAGAACAGTAAGCATCTTTTTTTCAAGTGCAAACAATTTCTCATACTAGGTTCAATCTTTTTCTTTTGAGAAAGGTAACCATTTGTATAAAACTAGGTGCAATCTTTTTCCCTCAAGGAACAACTCGCTCTCACCTTTTCTTAGCTGACATCTAGATACTTGTATTTCAGCATGTGCACAAAAGTTAGTACAATGATACATTCAACATGGGAAAATTCCAATATGATGACCATCCATTCACCACAAACTGTCAACAAGGAAAAAAAAAAAGGCAAAACCTTTCCAATGATAATCACAATAAAAAATTTGAACTTAAAAAAGAACCTGGGGAATAATATTCTTTTCCATGACATCTGTAAAAAGAGGAGGTGGTGGCAAATCAAGTCCAAGCATTATGAAAGGCATTCTGCTAGTTTCCATGCCAATATTGTGAGATTCATGTTCACCATCCTCCCCATTCTCCCTCTTTTCAGCAATAGATCTATTATGCATCTCTTTCACAACCTCCAATTCCCCCTATGAGAAAAAAGTATCATATGTTAACAAAATAATGATCAACTAGGATATTTTTAAATGTAGAAGACAGTTATCTTTTTGCATCAAACCTGAAAGCACCGATGGATTATGCTACTGCCTTTTTTGGAACTTCTAAGCTCCGTGTGAAGGGTATTCAGGAGCCATGACATAAATTCAACAGGGTCAGACTGGGCACCTATCCGAAAACGTTTTTTACTAGCTTTCATAACCGCTTGCAAGAACTCATGCGGACTGACCTGCAACAACATTTAGTCAAAATAAGAAAACCATGAAGAACAGACAAACAATGAATTCAGCAATGTTAATATGCACCTGTCCTTTAAAGTTCCGTGCGTGCCAAATCTTTCGGGTAAGCTCTCCAAATCTATGAACAAGAGGGGATCTATTGTGTTGATAATTTTCAGGGATAAGAAAGAAGTTTCTCAAGGGAGTTACTCGCATCAAAGACTGAATCGTGACATTGACAAAATCAGTCTCCTTGATGTTATTCAGCCCAACCTAACATATACCCCAGTACCAAAAGATTAGCATTTAGACTAAAGGGAATATAGTAGCTTTTACAAATAAATATGGCATAAAGAAGTGCAGTACCGTTCCAGGAAGATAATCAGACCCATCAAGTGCCCTAGACCACTGTCGGCTCTTATCGAGTTGCTTAACCTGTTCCTGAGTAAATCTGTCAAATAAAGACAAAGCAAACAAAAAGGGTGAATCACAGTCATACATTACAAGAAGGATCCCAGCTTATCGATACAGGTGCAATATAAATATATAACAATACAAAGCAAAAATTAAGTGATAGAAACTGAAAAGTAATCTTGACAAACCTTGGATTCAGAACATGTATAATGTCTTCAAGCGATGGATCTATGACTTCATATCCATCAGGAAGACAAAAAACTTTCTCTGTTCGTAAATTGATGAACACATGGTGTCCTGCTTCAAGACTGTGTGTATACGCATGGGATTTTGGTCCCCTTCCTTGAAAATATTTCCCACAAACTAAACATGCATACACATTTAAATTTGTGAGAGAGACCGAACAAAATTTCTCGAAGTCAAAATCCAATACCTGCAAATGTAGATAATATGTATTAAAGGGGATATACCAGACAAGAAAAAAATAAATGAGAGAGAGAGGGAACCATCAGTCTTAGAACATGAGCAAAAACAAATTTGTTTACTGATGAAATAATCAATAGAAATGCATCAAGTGTAACAAAATTTAGTTTGATATTCAATTACTATAAGGCACTTTCTTTATTAGGAATTACCATCAGACACTTAAACACAAGTCACAAAAGTATCAAGCTATTGACACTTAAATAAACAGAAGGCAAGTTTTTAAAACCAAATCAAAGAATGGAGAAGCATCTCGGAACTTCAGTACCACTAGGATGAAAAGTTGTCACAATTAAGCTATGCAATATAAATTTTGGAATTCCACCATTAGATGTAAGATTCCAGTATAGACATCTGTGGTTGCAGGATGAATTAGAATAGATAAAACTGTTTCAGAAAAATTGAATCATAATGTTACCTGTCTATTCACAGTATCAAGATAGGGGCAATCTCTCCTAATCTCAATTGCACGATTTCGCTTCCCTTGGCTTCTACCATCATCCTCATCTTCTTCGTCATCAGATGAGTAGCCATTTTGCTCCTTGTCTCCACCATTATTTATAACTTGCTCAGCAATGTGTCCTTTCCTACCATCATCCTCGTCGTCTTCATCATCATCATAAGATGCAAGTGGAAGAAGTGGATTCTCGAAAGTAACTAGTGGAAGAGAGGGAGACGACTGATCCATTACCTTCTGCCGTTTTGCATTTGCCTCTTCAGGCACCACGCCATCTTCTACTTCTCGCTTCTTCGTCATTCTCTTCTCACTTCAAACTATTTAATATTCACTGGAAATGATAAATTTTCAAACCAGTTGCCAAACATCAGAAACAATTCAAAGTGATCCAAAAGATGTTTTGAAACAGACGATAAAAGTTTAAACTTGCATATATTATTAAGAGGAATATTATTTAGCTTAGTAAAAAGATAGACAAACCATTAATTTTGAAAATCAATGTAATGATTTTGACTAGATTCATTTATTTTACATCTTCAAAACTAAGAACAGCACTAAAGAATCAAAAAAATAAAATAAGAGCAGCACTTCTGCAAAATTGCTAACCAACTTTAAAATAATTAGAGAAACATAACAAATTCAAAAGAACTTGAGGAGTACTTTGTTGGGGAAAGAAGCATAAGACAAACTGACACCCATTTGAGTGTTGTTATCATCTGCTTTTTTCTGATTACTCAAGGTAAACAGGAAGGAAAAAGGAAAAAGAACTCTTTAACTCATCAAGGAACTCATTAACTCTCATCTCCTTTTTCTTGTGTCCTCTCAAGAACAACAGTCACGGCCTGCAAGTTGCCTCTCTATCTAGCCACACCCATTTTTAGGCAAGACATTCATACAATTCTCACAATCTTGTAAGCACCAAAACAAACACTAAAGGCATTACCTCCCATCTCCTAGGTCCTACCCCTCTTAACTCTGGCTAAGTGATTGCTGATCCAATACAGCATACTTGCACTAAAATATTATCAATATTTCCTTATCGGTGACATATCAAAAAGGTTAATTGGTACACCCCGATAGAACAGAATAAAGTATCAGTTACCCTTATTAATACCACACAGAAACTGAGACTAGTGCATATACTGGCACTTTTAGTTTGCAACTGTAGCATAAATTAGTGGACCATAAAACTGGTGTTGGTATAGCATGATCAATGATTAAGGTGAATAGTGGAAATATATCAACATCATGAAAAAAGAACAAATGTAAGAACTAAGGCTGATATTGCAGGATCAGAAGTCCCAAGGAAGGCACATATTTGACATGCTTAGCAGTTAGCACAGTGGAAACATGGTTGAGATATGTAACAACCATGTTATTTCATGCTTTTTTTGAAATGTAGAAAAAATGATATTATGTTTAATAAATAACAACAGCTACAACTTATCCAATGTAATCCCACATCCACACGTGAGGTCTGAGGAGGGGAGGATGTACGTAGACCTTATCTCTACCTCCGTAGAACAAAAAACATTATTTTTCTTAATATGACATAAGGTTCAAAGAATAACTCAATGTCATTTTTCCTTTATCCTTTTGTCACATGTATCAACTTGAGAAGGATCAAAGACATTTAGGAACCCCATGACTGACCAATCATACTTTGGGAGCAGCTACCATTTGGTAATTGCATGTGAACTAAAAGTAATAATTTTGAAGATTTTTGTCTCCTCCTATGTTGCGCGGACTCTTCATATTTGCAGGCGAACCCGTCTCGACGCGACACTGGTGCGGGAGCGGGTGCGGGAGCGGGTGCGGGGTGCGTGGTGCGTGTCGGATTCGGTCAATCCGATCCGGACACTTTGACCAGAGCCGAGAAAAGATTTGGGAAATAGAGATCAGTTTCCGGCGACGTCTTTAGAGAGGAGGCGGAGCTATTTTTATGATGAAGCTTGAGAAATAAAAGAGGAAAAGCTTCAAAAAAGTACAGAGAAGAAAGAAAGTTTTCTTGAAAAAGTACAAGGAAATACAGAGTCTTTTTTATCTTTCTTGAACAGAGTCTTTTCAATTTTTCTTGAAAAAGAACTCCCAGAGATGAAGGGTTTCTCGAAATAAGTGTCCTTTTTTATAAAATAAATTACATTTTTCATGTTTATTATATTCTCTCTCTTCTTTAACAATTATACTCATTTTATTTTGTATGCAATTGTACCAAAATATGCAATTAATCATTATATATATTTTTAGTGATATTTTATGCAGTTGTTTAGTACTTATTATGTATGGTATAATTCAATTATATATATATAGATCCCACTTATTTGATTATACTAGATATATTGTTATTGATATAATTTGTTTTTAGAGGTACGCTAAAAATAATAAGCAATTATACCATGTATATATAATATTACACCTTATATTATATATACCAGGTATAATTATTATTTTAAAGTATACTATGCATGTCGATTTATTATTTTGGAATATCTTTATAACTATATTTTTATAATATTGAAAAATTTTAGCCGTATACCCGCACCCGTATCCATACTCGGATTCGCGCCCCCGAATCTTAACATTTGGATTTTGCCGAATCCGACTCTCGGATTCGCATCCGTCTCGGATACCCGCACCCAAGTCCGAGCAACTTAGATCTCCTCAGAAGAAAAGCATCCCATGCAATGTGTACATATCTACTTTTAGAATCTAGAAATGCACCCGCATCCACCAAAGATCAGAAATTCCCACAGCTTTATCATTTTCCAGCTATTTTCTACTCTCTTACTTAAATCCTTTTGCCTTTTGCTCCTTGTTACATCTTCTTCAACAATTTACTTAGTAAGTCCTATCACTCAGTGGCGGAGCCAGGAATTCAAACAAGGGTATTCAAAAAGAATTATTTTATGCCAAGGGATTCAACAATTCATAAATTTGCAAAAAAAAATTATTTTGACTCTATTTCCATATTATAATATTTCAACTAAGGAGGAACTCCTTGCATCCCTCTGCCTCCGCCACTGCTATCACACTAAAAGAAACTGAAGGCCAACACATAAAGCTGCAAAACACTTATTAGGAACCCTCTAACGCTAAAACCAGAATAGCAATTTTTTGCCAGAAATTTAAAACCAAAAGATGCTAACATCAACCGAGAATTGAAAAGGCAAGCTGCTAATTAGTAAATACTAAACCCACATTCCCCAACTCCAATAATATGGAATCTAGTTCATTTCCTCAAGCAAATAGATCAAATTGGTATATGGGTCTCAGTTGCAAGATGCAGTGTCAATACTATATGTCCAAATTACTTCGAAAACATACCCAAAAACACAAGAACTATCATACCCAAAAAAAAAAAACCCTTTTACTTATCTCCTCCGAATGATTGGATAAAACAAACACAATTTCAAGAATTTGAGAATTACAAATGTTGCAGCTTAAAAGTAGAGTGAGAATGAAACCTGGAAAATCAACGTTCTGGATACAACTTTTGCAGAAAGCCCGAGAAGAAGAAGAAGCAGAAGCAAAGAGCCGATACAATTTTGTTTTATTTTATTTATATTTATATTTTACAGAAGCGGTTTGGGTTTACGGGTTCGGGGCGGGGCGGGATTGATAGGCCTAAAACCCTAACCCAATCCCCAATTGGAACTTTTTGCTTAGTTATTAAAAAAAAAAAACATAAAGGCATATGTAATTGTAAAGCGAGTCCTTCGGGATGGCTCGGTTGGTTTGGAGGGTGAAATCGATTCTCCCTCAATGTCTTCTGAGTCGAGTCTGTCGCATAGAACTTGTTCATATAAGGTGGAGAATGTTATTGTAATTCCCCAGAATTAGATTAAAGATTATTTTTTTAAGTATTTAAATGAAATTAAATCATATGTAATACAAATTTATTTCGTGAATTTTTGTTTTTTTTAGGTTTATATTGAAATATTTCATTACTCCTGTTAAAAAGAACTAGAATAACTAATATGAAATGAAAATGAAGCAATAATTGTTTTCGGCAGGCGCATGTAATCAATTTTAGGCTCCTAATTAAGACATAATCGAAGTTTTATAATTTCTTATAAGTGTAATCAATTTAAAATTAATTTTGATAATATGTATTTCAATCGGACTCGCTTCATTATTTGAGCATAAAAAATAATTAAAACTCGTTAATGGTAAGAAAATGAACACATCAATTAATATATCAAGTTGATTTTTGGGCACCAAAAAGAATCAAAATCAGTAGAAAAATAAATAAATTAATCATATTTTGAAATTTGACTAAAATATCAAGTATATTTTTTACAAAAACTATAGTGTTATTACATGTTATATTATGAGTTTACTTTTTAATTACATATTTTTGTTAATAACTCAATCATTATTCTAAAAACGGTTAAAAGCCAGAAATATTCCCAACAATTGAATATGGCTTTAAAACAATATGTTTTTCACTTATTGCACCAAAAATGTTCTCAAGGTTATCTTTTGATTTAAATATGCCACTAAAGTTACTAGTTGACTAGATGTAGCTTTATAAAAAAATCACGTTATATGATTAGTTCAACTATTAATTCAATGTGAATTAAGTCACCCAATTCATATATCAAAAAGAAAATACATCATCCACTATATCTTACATTCATTTTTTTGGCACATAATAACAACTAAGTGGACTACAAAATGGTGTCTTCATCTATATGTGTTGTAGCCATGGAGTCTGGGAAAGGTAGAATATACATAAACCTTAGCAGGTAGAGAAGCCATGACCCCCTACATTGACGCGCGAACCTCTTAGTGTAAAAAATCTCTTACACTATCAACCATATAGAAGTTAAAACTCATACTAAAAAGAAATGCTCTTTAAAAAAGGAAAACTTACAAACAGGCAGCATTTACATTGAAAGGGTGGGATATTCACCCTATGTATGAAATCTAAAAGAAAAAGGTTAATGAATACACAAATCCAAGTTGATCCTAATGCTACTTTTTTTGTTCAAGGCTCTTCATATTTTGATCTCATTCCTACTCAATAGTTATTTCCAAGATAGTGGTAAGTCTGGGTTTCTTGTATCTCTTTAGATACAGAGAAGAACATACAACACTTACAGATGACATTGCCATGCATGCACCAGCTACCCATGGTGGCAACTCCAGTTTTAGAAAAGGGAAGAAAACCCCAGCAGCCACGGGGATGGCAATCACATTGTAGGCCATGGCAAAGATGTAATTCCACCTAATCCGCGCAAATGTCTTTCTTGAGAGGTCTATGGCAATGATGACATCCTCCAAGTTGCTCCTCATTAACACATATTCTGCAGCTTCTATTGCAATATCAGTTCCTGCTCCAATTGCCATACCAACATCAGCAGCAGCTAATGCAGGTGAGTCATTGATCCCATCACCTACCATAGCAACTACACTGCCTCCCTTTTGAAATGAACGGACAACCTCAGCTTTCCCTGCTGGCAACACCTCTGCTCTAACGTCCTGAATACCGACCTGCAATTCAAAACAGCATCCAAGGGGTCATACATTTAGCCCAGAATTTGTGGGGCGGCCTTAACTCTTCTCAATAAATTGCATTAACAAAATTTAACAGTACTACATCTATCCATCCCCTGTTTAAGCAACTGCATTTACTTCAGCTGACTGGATGAAATCACACATTTTTATCCTCATACCCCCAACCCCCTCAAAAGAACAAAGAAATATCTCTCTCTCAATTTTCTTGAAAGCCAGTCCACTCGAGGAAGACAAACTGAAGGCCGCAGATTACTAAAAGAAAATCATCTTTCAAATAAAAAATTGGTAAAAGCATGTAGAGTTCTTCTCACTCTGACACCAGGAAGTCTGACTCGAGTGATTCCTAATAGTTTCACAATGCAGTGGCGTCAAAGAAGGCTCGGTAGAACAAAGCCTCAAACTAGTCGTTTTCATCTTTCAACAGGTGGAGCTTATTTCAAGCTGGTTTCAGGAGTGGGTAATGATATCTTACATGCTAGTCAAACATGGGGACAGGAAATTGAAGAAAGAACCCTAAATGATAACTTTCTGGAAATTAAATTAGGTTACCATTTATCTATCCCCAGTATTGTAAACTGATATTACAGTGTAGAAGAAAATTTTGATCACAAGGAGGAAGATTCAAACCTCCTTAGCAACTGCACGAGCTGTTCTCCAATTATCACCAGTAACCATGATTGGTTTGACACCCATTTTTATAAGGCCCTCTACAACAACAGCCGCTTCTCTCTTTAGTGGGTCTGCTATCCCCAGAGCTCCTATTACAATATTATCCTGAGCAACAAGAATGCCAGTCCTTGCACTTTCTTCCAACTCTACCACAAAATTCTCTACGTTGGAAGGTATAGTTATCCCATTTTCGGAAAGAAGCTTCCGGTTTCCAACCTGTTCATGGGCATAAAGATGAGAAATAAAGACTTTTTCCTGATTAGAGACTAAGAAATTAACCACCTCTCCAAATTTGTGAACATCATGTTATTGAAAACTCACCAAAATCCATTTCCCATCTATGGAGCACTGTATACCTTTCCCAGGCAAAACAGAGAAATCTGATACATCATGAAGCCATCCAGAAAACTTAGCCTGTTCACTGTAAGTCTGAAACTCGCTGGTATTAGAAGGCTCGTCAAAGAAATGGAAATGACGAGCATATTCCAGGATGGCTTTAGCCAAGGGGTGTTCACTGCTAGCCTGCATCATAAGCATACCCCTTAGATGATATGTAGCTAGAAGAGAGAAAATTGCAGTAGTTTTTGTAACTTTATAACATTTGTTTTAAAAAGAAACTACTCCCAGTTCCACTTTACATGACACTCTTACATTTGAAGAATCAAACAACTCTTTTTACCACAACTCTTACATATACTTAAATATTTTTAATTATAAACTAGTTCTAAGCATGTAAACAAACTTCTTCATTCTTATAAAAATGGAGGGAGTATGAGTTTTTAATTGGTGGCAACATTTGGCAACAAATGACTGCTTTTAGTAATAAATAGAGGATCCTAAAAGCTCTTTCGAGAAAAAACTTTCAAGTGGTTGCTTGATAGTTAAAAAAAAAGGAGAAAAGAAATACTGAAATCTTAATGCTCTGAGACTGATTAAAAATATCAGGTAATGTGCTATAAGGTAATCAGAGTTTTACTTTCTTAAGCACTTCTATCTCCTCAAGAGAACAGCATACGAATAGCATCAGAAGATTGTAGGAAATGGGTTTCTGCGGGATCCCAGCTAGAAGACTTGAAAGTAGAAAATAGTTTGTACAGATGAAGTCTTGTCTTTAGTTTCTATTAATTTTGGGTGCACCCATGATGTTTCTGTTACCATAGATGACTGCATACCTTCTCTTTTCTGGGTAGGTTCTACTCTTTGTATTCACTGGTGTACCCAGGAGTTTTACCCACATTATTATTATCTTATCAGAAAAGACTTGAATGTACCTCTGCAGAAGCTACCAAAGTAAGGAATTCTCCACGATCCATCTCATTGAAAATTTTGACTGCTGTGACTTTAGCATTTCCCTGGGTCAAAGTGCCTGTCTTATCAAATATCACATGACTAATCTTCTGTGCCCTCTCCAATGCATCTCCTCCCTTTATCAGCACACCATTGTTGGCGCCAACCCCTGTCGCAACCATAACAGCAGTGGGGGTAGCCAAACCAAGTGCACAAGGACATGCAATAACCACAACAGATATTGCAAACATCAGAGAAAACACAAAATAATTGCCATTTTCTGGAAGCCATTCTTCTGGATAGCCTCCAAGAACCCCAGCAACATACCTGGTCCAATGGGTAAATAAAAAATATAAACACAACTTTCCAAACAGTAGTGATGGAAGTAATTTGGAATGACGAAATTATGAAAAACTAATTAGTTGGAAGACAAACTCACCATCCAAAGAATGTTAATAAGGACATAGTAACAACTGTAGGAACAAAAATGCTTGCAATCTGTAAGTCAAAAGAGTACTCACAGTGAGAAATTCAGTCAGCTCAAACGTCAAAAGGAAAGAACAAAACAGACAGAGACTCATCGACAACAAAAGCAACATTAAAGATATATTTTCATTCTTCACTAAACTCAGCCACATCATAGCAAATTCACTGCCTAATTGTAGTTCAACATCACACTTTAATAGATAACTTCCATTATAAAGAAATGACAAGGACGGCACAGCCATCAGCATTCAAATATGTATGCTACAGCTTCAAATATATCAGCAGTGTGAATGCTTTATAACCAAATAAGGGAAAACACAGTAAAATGTTGTACAACACTCCCAACTGTCAGAGATTTAGGCTGATGGAATAAATGAGAATAGAGGTTAAACTTACTAATGCAAAGAAAGATAGATAAATAGTACATTAATGAAGGAAATGGAAGAAGATATTGAACTTTCCATTTAATCAATGCGTCTACAAGCCCATCAGTGATTGTGTGCTAAAGCAGAGCAAATACTATAAAATTAACACCAGATAATAATCAACTTGCACTGACAACACTCTTCAGCAAGATGACACAAATAATACTCACATAGTCGGCAAACTTCTGAATGGGAGCCTTTGACATCTGTGCTGTCTCAACCAGAGATATTATCTGACTCAAAACTGTGTTCGAACCTACTTTTGTGCCCTGTATGTGAAGAGAACCATGTAAATTGATTGTACCTCCAATCACCACTGAATCAATCTCTTTCAAAACAGGAGCAGATTCTCCAGTGACCATACTCTCATTCACATGGCTTGAACCCCATACAACAACACCATCCACTGGAACTTTTGTACCAGGAAGTACTTTTAATATATCGCCAGGCTGAATCAATAAAGCATCTATCTCTCTTTCTTCTACAACTTTTCCACCTGGAATGTAGGGTAAACATAATATCAGTGAATTTCAAAGCTTAGGTCGTGTGTTCGAACCTGTATAACCTTATTTTTAGTTTCGTTTAAAAAAAAAAAAACAGAATATCAATGATAGGCCCCTTTTGCACTACTGAAAAAGTCGCAAGTTGTTTTAACACATTTATCAAGAACTATACATGGTAATGTGTCAAAGCATTAAACAGAAAGTCCAGATGTTTTTACCTTTGTCTTTGACAAGCAGTGTAGCTGTAGCTGGAGTAAGCTCAACAAGTTTTTTGATAGCACCCGATGTCTTTCCTTTAGCAAGAGTTTCCAAGTACTTCCCCAGAAGTACAAATGTGATTAACATGGCACTTGTTTCAAAATAAGTTGGAGACCAGAACCCAGAAACTGCACCATAAAGTAATGCACATACAGAATAAACATAGGAAGCTGTAGTTCCCAATGCAACCAAAACATCCATGTTTGTGGAACCATTTCGAAGCGCTCTTCCTGCTGCAATATAGAAACGCTTACCAATACCAAATTGGACAACAGTCACTAAAGCCCACTTTAACCAATCACCCATTTGAAAGGGACCACACTGCCAAATTAGTAAAGAATAAAGCAGAGGTATCCGAGGGCAGAGAACTCGCATTAGAATCACAGGAACCTGGCAGAAATTTGAATGTGTTAGATGATAAATGTATACGAATATGACAAGTGAAAAGACAAAAAGGAGGACAAAATATCTCAAACAATCCCATCATATAACTGGAATTTAGCTGCACCCTTTTTGTGTAGAATCATATATCAAGAATCATATTTGCTCAAAGAGAGTTGTGCGATATAAACTGTAGCAGACAGAATCTTCACATATTCAAAGATATAACACTTCAAAAGCTCCATTAGATCAACTGAAACCAAGTATTGGAAGTTAGGAAGCTTCCATCACACATAACCATGTCCTTCTAACCCCCTCAAACGTGGAGGGGAGTGGTTGAGGCTAACGCAAAAAACCTAAAACAAGAAGAAAGGATAGCAGTATAACAAATAAGCAGCAAAAAAGTTACTTACACTGAGAGATAAGCTTGCTGTAAAAAGCCGAAACATACGCGAGGACTCTTCTAGATCTCTGGAAGCCATTCTTGTATAAGGGTTCTTGACAACTAACTTAAACTTGCCACTGCTTCCCCCTTCAATGCCATCAACTAAAGATCTTGAGCCAATAACTTCAGGATCAAAGACAACTTCAAGCTCACGGGATACCCGATCAAAACAAAATTGTTTAACTCCATGCAACTTTGAAAGAATGCCTTCTAAAAACTGTGCATCCATCTCACCAGAAATACCAATCACCCCAAGTACAATCTTGTCCTGCTCACTGCTCTGCACAAAGGAAGCCTCAAAACCAGCATCTTCAATTGCATTTGCTATATCATCCTTACTGATTATGGATGAATCATATTCAACCTCTCCTAGTGATGTAGCCAAAGCAACTACCGCCTTTCTTACACCTGGGAGATTCTTTAGGATACCTTCAACAGAATTTACACAAGCTGCACATGTCATACCACCTATTGTGAACTGGCCTACTACAGTTCCATGTGGATTTGTATGAGATGCAGCGGGTTCTGAAAGAAGTTCTGCCTCAAACCCAGCATCTTCTATAGCATTTGTAATATCTTCATCCTGAAAAATGAATCAGGACATGTAAAGTTAATTTTTCATATTTTGCATCAGGCTACATGCCACATTAAGAACATTATACCAGATTGGACAACATTAACGTTATAATTAAACTATACAACAACATCAGCAAGAACCAGTCAACATCAGTAACTCGTGTTTGATAGTGACTGTTTTTGGCAGAAGAGACTTCATCAAGCCTATCCTTTTTGGGTTAACTAGATCATGTCTGTTGTTTCCTAACTATGTCACTTCCCTCTTTTTCATATTTAAGCTGAAGTACAGACAAGAAGTTGACATGAACTTGAAGGCATCAGTCCAACCATTTAACGCAATGTTAGGAATTAGGATGGAAACTCGAACTAAAATCAGAGTACACGCTATTTGAAATAACTGAACCCCTGTCGAAGAAATTAATGATTACATCCTTATTCATAGTAACTAAAATTACATACCAGACAGACAAAGAAGCAAAAACTAAAGGCCTAAGAATTAGGATAAGTCTACACATGAAAAATAAGCTCAGACAATCAACATCAACTTTTAAAGTCCTCTCTATTTCACTTGACTCCAGCAACGAGATAATATAGTACAGCATTATATCCTTTAACAAATACCAGGAACTCTTAACAGAATGACAACTCACACTTCCTAGGGCAAAAGAAAATGATCAGATTGCATATGACCAAGGCATAACAGCTCAAAACAAGAATGATAATCTGGTTAATCTGTAATAGGTGACAAAGTGATAACTTTGTATCGCCGCCTCTTTTCTCAAACCTAATATTCACAACCACCTCATCCATCAACTGCAACAACTGTTTGATGTTCCCCTGATAATGTAGGGCCAAAAAAAGAAAGAATGATCCTGCATACTTTAAAGTATATAGTTCGTACAAGTTAAGAATCAGCCAGAGAGCTAGAGAACTGTCATTTCTTTCACTCTTAATTCTTAAAGAAGTTACTCTTATTGCTCATGTTTGATAAAGGCGTTTGACATCCACTAAACACGGTAATGATGGTATATGTAGGTCAAACAACAACATCATACTTCATATGCCACCTATTAATTTAAAGTTGCTATCTGGAATACTTTGTTCAAATAGAGGAATGTGATCTCCAGTCAATATGTGAAACCTGGACAACCAATAATATGTATGATTGGTCTATGGGCACTTGGGTAATACCACTTTGATCATTTTGGCTACCTATTTGATACGCAAGCACTTTCATCATCTTAATTGCCTAGTGATGTACAAAAACAAATATTTTATGCTTAGTTAGAGGACCAAATCATTCTAAGTGTTTGTTGTGCTTTGTTATGGCTAAAACAAATGCTACATGTGCTTTACTAGTTAGAAATCTTGAAAGCTCAGTCCTAAATCTTAAATGTTTTACCAGTACATAGCCAATGCACAGCTTTACATTGCACAGGGCAATATCTTTAGAGAAAATTTGTGATATCAGACCCTTTTCTCCATTCCCAGTAGGGGGTGGAAGGAAGCATGCCCGCATCTTAGCCCTGATCTAGCACATTCTGTTCTCAAATTTCCTCATACACGTTTTGCAATGGAAATCTAATGGACAGAGAAATTCAGTGACTATCAAACCTTTATTGGTCAAGACACATCCCCCAAAAGTTGTGGGCATATCCATCTTGGTTTCGAAGTATTATTGACATCTCCATCTCGAGTCCATGAAACACAACTTAGTATCATCCAGCAAAACAAACACATCGAAGCTAATTTTCCAAAAAAGGAAGCATTTGAAAGCAGCTGATTTAGATCAGTTCTAAGGTGCGACATTAATAAAATACAACAAAGTTAGGTAGAATAATTATGTCCGGAATATCCAAACCCAAAAAACACAAATAACAAGAGAAGGTATACAAATATCAAGCAGTTAGTCCCAACCCATTTATCCCAAACAGCTAAAAAACATCATACTCAAAATTCAGCAAAACTTCCAAAATCATCAAAACCCCAGGATTAGTAAGATGTACAACTAAATTTTCATCAAATGAAGACCAACCCATTTCACCAAATAGCTCAAAACCTCATCAAGATAAAAAACTAACTTAGAATACCAACTAAACAAGCTCAATCAAAAAAATAAAAAAAAATACTCAACCTTGACCAAGCTAGGATCGAAGACGACGTCAGCCTTATTCTGAAGTAAAGCAACAGAAGCCTTAACAACCCCATTTACACCCATCAAAGCTCCTTCCACTGATGTAGAACAAGCTGCACATGTCATCCCGGTAACTCTAACCTGAATTCTCCTCAAATTCTCACCCAACTTATCCAAATTCACTTCGTCATACGAATCCAATAGCCTCACTTCCTCTCCGGCATCATCTATATCATCCTCCGCCGCCGATGATGACTTTCCGGTCACCGTCAACTGCACGTCCCTCATGCTCGGTGCCATATGATTAACTCCCTTAATAACAAAACCAAAAAAACCCAATTCTGATATTCCCCGGTAAATATATTTTCTCCGGCGATATATATATATATATATATAGAGATATGTATGTAGCGGAGAAATAGATATATGGGTTCTATGTAAAGATTTGTTTAAACATTTTAGAAAGAGAAATCTGTGGGTTGAAGGAGGAGAGGGAAAGTGGGAACGACAGCGAATTTGTAAGTAAAAAAAGAGGGGATGCAGAATATTGAATTGACTAAAATGACCTTGAATAATTTGTAGTACTAGAATTTTTTGTACTACAAAAGTTTTTTTTTAGTGAGGGACTTAATTTTTAAAAAATAATAATAACGACAGTTATTGAAAACACTCTTAAACTCAATATGAATTATTAGTCGTATTTTTTTTTTGATTTTTTATTAAGAGTCTCATGCTCTTAGAAAAGTTTGAGATCACTTATTATGTCATATGATAGGTAGACTGGAGGTGTATTCAAAAATATTTTCAATGATCTTCTCTAATAATAATAAAAACAAAAATTAGGAAGTTTCAATTGGTTGGTTTTTTGTTGGGTAATTAGAGGGACCCAAGGAAGATTAAGGAGTAATAATGAAAGGTAAATGAAGAGTGATTAATTGGTCAATGATTTGAAATGGTACCAAAAGAAGGACAATTTATTCATGAAGAATTTTTTCAAAAACATATTCAAGAGTTTTGACTTTTCGGTTATAATATAGAATACTAACTACTAGAAGGTTTTTGGTAGGAATTAGGAAGTAACCTTTTATCGGAGGTGTTCAAAATTAAATCATAATTGATAAGTATAATTAAAAAAAGTGTATTGTTGTCATCGCTTGCCAATTACATTCTCAACCAATAATGATGATGAGTGATGACACTTAATGGGTTCAGACGGTTAAACGAGAAATCACTTAAGTTACTCTTTCGAATTCTTTGTTTTTAAATTAATAAAAAATATCATAGTTTGATTGGTTTCTGGAATTGTATATTAGATTTTTTGTTGTTGTTATTGTTAGTTATATTTTTTAAGAGAGTGATGGTTCAATGTCATATGAAATGTGAAGTAGTATATATTATCTTTGTTTTTTATTTATATTGCTTTTTTCTCCCTTAGATATAGTATCCCACTTAATTGTAACAAGAATTTTTAACAAGCCATGTTGCCTTGTATAATGCTGCAAGAAGCCAAAATATTTTGAAAATGTAGAATGTCAGTATTGTATTTCTCAAGAATTATATTGCATCATCTAGTAAAGCGGATGAAGTTGTTCTTATCTTAATTAGAGGTCTCAGATTTAAGCCCCGAAATGAATCATGGGCCACACGAATTTGAAATAGTTAAGCTCCAATACAGATACCGAAGATCGAATGGACCAAAAGTTATATTGCACCATGTTTGGTTCTAAGATATCATAGTGTTAACTACCTTTCTAAATTTATTATAGTACTAGTGCTTATTACATTTTAAGTTCCTTTTGAGGAAAAAGAAAAAGATTTTTCTGTTTAAATATTAAAGTGGATAGGTTCGAGTTATATCTGAAATTGTTCGCGGAGCATCATTTATAATAATATATACAATTTTTAACATACTTTATTTTGTTATGGTATCAATTACTAATATTTTAAATATTCTCGTACTAGCTCGTTTTCGCATTATATTTTTATTTGAACACCATTGTAATATTCCTTTACCTATTTTATATCGTTGACATTTATTGCCATATATAAAGTTATTGTCAATTTTTAAAAATAAAGACAACTATTGTATTTTATATATACGTAATGTATTTTAAATTGTCATTTGATAAATAGATGTAAACTTTAAACTTTCTCCGTCCATTTTTAATTGTCATCATTTCCTTTTTTAGAGTCAAATTATAAGAACTTTGACTAACATTTTACAATGTATTTTTTCATCATATTCATATGCAAAAACGTGAAATTTATAGTATTTTTCATATAGTTTAATATCTATATTTTTTGTTTAAAATATTAAATTAATATAATCTAATTTAACTTTGTAAATTAGTTAAATTAACTTTCGAAAAACGCAACATAACAATTAAAAATGAATGCAGGAAGTAACTAGTATGTTCAAATATCATATCAATAGAGATTTATAAATAATAAGCAATTGTTTTTTTATATATCTAAGTTTAGGGTAATAAGGTTACTTGATACTCATAGTTATGACTTAAAAATAGTACAATACTCGATGAAATAATTAAAATACTTGCAACTGGATCTTGACATTATTAATATTTTTCTTTAAAAAAAGAAATATGTACATTTTACCAGCACAATGGTAAAAAATTTCATCTTTATTTTTATTTTTTATTGACTCAAATCTACACCGTAAATAAAAAGAAAAATGATTACTCCTCTATCCACATGATCCTCATTTGCTAAAAATGGCCTTTTTTTCGTGACTTGGTCTTATTATTTTGGGTCCCACGTTTTTTTAATAAATATCGTATAAAAAGGGTAGTTTGGGAAATTTCACACAAGTCACATTTGAATACTTTAATTAATTAATATACATTAATATGGCACTATTGCAGCGTGTTCCTTTGGGTCACGGCAGGCTTTGAAAGCCTTGACCGTTCTACGTTACTTACGATAATAACTTGTAATTTAATCATTAATGTAAGATATAAGATATAATAATTTTGATTATATAAAAAAAAAAAGTTACTCTATTAGATCATCTAATAAATAATTATAGATTAGTGTATATTCATGCTATTGCCTAATAACCAAAGCAAACGATATATTTTTTATATTGTCAGTATAAAATTTGAGTAAAATCATATACTCCTGGTTTCGTTTATGTTGTAATTAGTTGAAGTTTACTATTTGCAGAAGTCATTGCTTTTAAGGTGTGTTGGGATGTCATGTTTGACCTGCCTGTACTACATACCAATTTGGAAAATTTCCAAATTAAACGAATTCTTCAATTCTTATCTTCAAGTAGTTGAACCCAATTAATACACCAATTACATTATTAAATGCGTCTATTCAAAGTTTGTTTTTTCTTTCCTATTGTAGTGTTAAAAACGAAGTCTTACTTATGTATATTAAAAAAAATAAAAAATTCCTAGGTTTTAAATGCAATAGAAGAAAAGGCGTGTGTTGCGTGCGTGTGCATATAATACTTAATAAGAAATATTATATGTTTTTAATTGAAATTGATATGTATAAATTAAATATTATATGTCCAATATAAAAGCTAAACAAAAGTATATATCAACTACGAGATTGATGACACTATATTATTAAAGGACATAGTAGAATCTTTGTTGGGTGCATCACTAAATTTAAAATATGTTTATTTTAAAAAAATATTATTATATATTAGTGGTTTGTGCTTGACTAATCAATTTTAAAACGACTTGTCAATACTAGCTAGATCAATAATCTGTGTCAGACCATTCTAATTTCTAGGTGCATGGTATCGTACTTCCAAAGCTGATTGAGTTGGTTGATTCGGACCATCGTAGGTGCCCGGTACCCCTCATCATAGACCACTATGTTGACTCGGGTTTGGCATGTTGTCTATGTCACGTGTCGATCCTTAATTTGAACATTAGTTGAATTCAAGTTTATTTTTATACATTTTAACATTCTAAAAACAATCTAAGTTCCAATTTAATAGATTTTAAAGTTGAAACTTGAAATTTGAAAATTTATATTTTTACAATTTTAAAACTATGTTTGGACATGCATTTTACTTATTTTTTTGAGTTTCATGAGTGGAGGTACCAAAAACTAATCTGAGCTAATTTTTCATATTAATCTAATTAAATTTCATAATCAAATGATTTCAAAAAAAAATTATAATCAAATGCCAGCTAAAATTTATGAACGATGTCGTCAAAAATAGTGTCTTTAATCTTTATAGTGAAAACCATTCCAAAGCAAAACTATGCTTTACAAGTATAACTATTTAATAGACCTCAAGGTCAATTTTCATTCCACTTAAAAAGAAAAAGAAAAAGTGTTAGCAAAAGGAAAAAAATAATTAATATCATTGCTCTCATCGGCAATTACAAAAGGCAAATATAAATCGACCATAGATTTCACTGCATTTATCTAATTTTTTCCAATTGGGAATATGATTTTGTTTCAACAATAAATTCATGAATATAAGAAGCAAAGACAAAATATCATATGCCAATCCATCATCCACTAAGGATGTGCGTATATATTTATCATACACCAATCTCAACCAGTGCTAGTCCAATGTGTAACTCATTTGGTCCACGTAAAAATGAAAAAATAAAATAGTTAAAATGGGACTTTGATGTGAAATTTAATTTAATTAGAGGGATCGAAAAATTGTGTCTATGCTCAATTTTATTTATTTATAGTAAAAAAATGGTATTTGAATCCGTTTAAGTAACACGTAACGCTCGTACCTCAACTCATTCTAGCGAGTACTTGCTCAAGGTCAACAACATGCTTGTGATAATAACTTGTATAGTTTTTAACTCCTAATTAAATAAACTTCAGAAACTAATTGAAAAACAAAGCCTTGTGATTTAGACTGTATTACTTATAATTATATATGTGGTGGGGTGAAAATGTCAAATGGGATCTAAAATGTGTTTGTACTAAGTAGCAAAGTTGTACTATATACTTCAAAACATGGCAAAGGGTAAGCTAGTCCTTTTAATATGAAAATGATTAGTTAGTAGTAGTTGATCCAAATGTATCTAAGAAAGAATTGAACTAATTATTTGTTTAAATGGAAATTAATAAGCCAAGCTTTCATCTTACGATTAACAAAATTAACTATCCAGATTCTTCGAATCATATTTCCTAGTATTATCTCTATGTTTATTGTTATACCATCGTTTGCTTAGTTATACTCAACGGACGAGGTAGTAATAAATCCAATCATCACTATAACAAATATTAGATATCGCCCCTCTTCATGAAGGTAAATGATTAAAATGTAACAAAATATCTTAAAGTTGAATATGTTTCACGAAATATCTTACCTATCGATAATCTCCTATTTCCGCTGTCGAAAGAATTTAATAACTATATCAAAATCAACAACTTTTTTGAAAATTGTTGGAAAGATGGGCACAGGTGACCTAAGACACCGTATAGAGAGAGCAGATATAGTTGGTGCAATGTCATAAACCTAATTTTTAGTTATGTGTGTTACAAAAAGACTTCTCACCAATAACAAGACAAATTAGGCCAAAGAGGTTGCTGACCAGATTTTCCTATATAGTTGAATTTATTTAGAAAATTATAGTAATAAGTCACTCTCAATGATTTGGTAAAGCTTTATTGTCTATTTCTAGTGAAAGCTAGCTTTTGTTAAGGTTGGAATCGTAACGTTTCTTGCTATCTTTAATATAATTTTACTTTATTGTTTGTGATCGGAAAGATGTGTTGGAGTTTTAAGGTGTGGGGGAAATAAAAAAAGAGTACTTTTCTTTCGTTATCTATAAATTTAGAGGTTTTTTGTTTCAAATTATATAATTGAAAATTTGAAATACTCTTACTGCATTTCTATATCATTCTTTCTTAAAAAATGTAAGTGTTCAGTGTATGTTTATCTCGTATTTCGAAAGCATAGATGGGCTTTGTTGATATAGCACCGACCCAGACTATCTTGACTCCGAATTTTTCATGATTAAGTTTATCTTTACCAATCAGGTTCCGAGGATAGTATTTGATGTCATCCATATTGAGTCACTTTTGATATATTCTTCTTGTTAGTTTATCACTTTCTGATGTCCATCCAATTTTTATTCCATACATATTTATCTCAATATGCCTATCCTATAATCACATTAACAAATTCAATTATTTACTCAAAGTCATCGACTTAGGAGTAAACATCTTTGTAGTTTATCATTTGTTTTAATTGTTTGTGTGTGGCTTTTGTCACGATAATCTTTCCTATAACAACAACAATAATAATAATAATAATAATAATAATAATAATAATAAAGATTTTGTTCAACTCTCTTTTGTAACGATTGACAACACATGCTCTTTCTTTATATATCTTTATTAATAGTAACAGTTTAATTTCACCACTAGGAAAACACATCATGTTCCTTTACGATAATTTCTACATATATTTGTTTTATTATCCAAACCAAAATGATACATATATGGCTTTTCTACTTTAATTTTATCTTTGCTATGATTGGTACCTTTTGAAAGGGAACTTAATGCAACTTTTCTTAAGTTGAGTTCATAGGTGGCTGGAGCATCATTTAACCTTTTTCTTTCATATTTTTATTGAAACAAAACAAAAAAAAAGAACAATCAGACTAAAAAGTTATTGCTTTCCTAATTAAGTTATGATAATGCAGGCATACATCATGCAGTGATATAATTAGTCATATATGCATATGTGATGAATAATACAAATAGTTAACATTAATTGATTGTGGATTAGCTCTTTATATAGGTACTTAATTAGAATCGTCAAAATGAATTTGGTCAGTATAACATATTCAACCTAACTTATAATTTACTAGTAACTAGTATTTTTGAGCCAATTTTAAACATGAGGCTATTAAGTTCAACCTCACTTAGCCTGTGATTTCAATAGGATTGAGTTGAGACTGACCTTTGAAGGTAAAAATAAAAATAAAAATCCATAATTATCTAATATTTAAAATCATTCATATAAACCATTTATTCTGACTTGTTTTTTTTCTTCCGTATCTTTCTTTGTTGATTTCTTGAAACTTTAGTCGGATATGACTCGTCACATTATAAAACCCTCATTAATTTGTTTCTTAAATGATATTTGAGTTCATATTTTCAAAGTTTTACATGAATTTCAGATATAAGTCTATAACATAACAAAAATATAAAAAAAAAATGTATATATCATAAAGAGAAAAAAAAAAACACTTAAAGGTTGACCCATCATAGCCCTTGGTCCTCTTGGATCTGGATTAAGCTAGCATTTTGAAGGCCCATCAGTGAAAAGGGTCAGCCCTGCCCCAACCTGTTAAAGTCTATGGCCCACAACGGCTAGGCCAAACTATTTTGCTAGGGCTTTTTACGTAACTTATACATGTGACAAAAAAAAAAACCACAAATCGATCGCATGTATATATAATGTATTTATATTATCGAAATGTATATCCATCCATATACATTGTTATTACTATAGATTATGGAACATGTACATCAAAAAGAAGTTTCCTGAAAGCTTCCGTGTTTGTATGACTCTTTTTCAAAAATAAAATAAAATTACATGTAGTTTGTTTCGTCAATATATTTAAGGAAATGACTAAATTATGGATAGAAACCGTGAAATATCCATCAATGGAGAAGCGAATGAACTTTCAATTGTCCCAACAAATATTTTGCCTAATTTTTCTATTTTGATACCTCTGTCAATGCCTCTTACTTGTCATTAATTAAGGGTTTACAAAAAAATCGATAAACTATATTAAATAGATGAGTTGAGTCAAATAAAATAAATTATTATGATTCGATTTGGTATAAAAAAGTTTGACCGTGATTAATTTGGTTTGATTAGTTAAAGAAAAATCAAATTGAAGTCAAACCAACCCGGCATTATATGCTTACAATTTTTAATTTTTTTTATTGTAATGTAATTTTTAATTTTTTTAAAAGCTTTTTTTACGTATTATTACAAGTTTGATTGATCCAATAGGTTTTGCAGCTCATAATTATTACTAACTAATATAAAGATTAAATCATTACAAATGCTTATAAAAAAATCAATTCAACATTAAAAATGACAATAATATTATATATCTATATTTTAATTTCATATTGTTTTAGACAATTTAGCTTACTTTTTTTTTTGTAGTTTTAATCATTTAATTAACAACAGTACTTATTAGTCTTAATTATTTTAGAATGACTTAGTATTTTGAGATTATGCTCATTTTATTATGATTTATTAGCTAACAATATTTATTTTACGCAATTTTATTATTATTAAATATTTTAATACAATATCATGATTTGCCTCACAATGTTTTATGTTACTTTTTTGAAAACATCTTATATTCTACCAAAAATAAAAAGATATTTGGAGCACGAGTTATATATTTTTATACTATGAAGACTTTATCGCGCACCCCCCCTCCCTCCAAACCCACCCCTTAGAAGACTTTATCTAATATTTGTTGCAAGCCCAATAAAACAAGCGTTGGGCTATTGACAAATAAGCCCATATACTCAGAAGCCGCCACTATAACAAAATCATTTTCACAATTTACCCCATATATTTCTATTTCTCACCGTTTCACACCCCTAACTTGTTACTTCTGCCAAACTCATCCTCAAAACTTCCCAAAACCCAGAAACCCCGTCAAAATTTCAACGAGCACACCACCAGAATCCGTGGAAGAGAGCAAAGATGAGAGGGATTCTCCGGCGTTTGATCGGTGGCAGACAGCCATTCACATCGTCACGGCGTTCTTCTGAATTAGGTCAAACATTAATGGTGTCATCAGCAGCTACAGTCTCTTACTCCACTGTAACTTTCATGGAGAAACCTAATCTACTTTATGGATTCCCAATTGCCGCAAACCTCCTGTCTGATTTCCAGTCTCTTCACGTTCTCAATCAATATCGAAACTTCTCCAGTCCATCTTCCTCAGGTTTGTCAGTTAGATACTTCATTTCCGTTTCCTGTCGGGACCCATCCCCATTTCATTAATTCGCAGTTCTGTGCGCTGGTCTATTGTACCAGCCTTACCTGCATTTCTAGAAGATGCTGTTTCCACAGCTCAAATCCGTGTGATGTAACAACTTGTCAAGTCTCCCTTTGAGTATTCTAAACAAATACTTTGAAAATGAAATAATACTAATTAGTACATATTTAAGAAGACTGTAAGCAAATAAATAACGGCCTGTTTTTTTCCAAATATTAGAGTAGTCTCAACTCTCAAGCATAATAGACTTGATGAAAATGATTAAGAGCAAAGAAAAGGTTTTCAAGACTGTATATATTTTCTTGGTAAGTAATAAGATGTTTTATTGATGTAAATAAAAAGCCACCTTTAAGAGAATGCTGGATTAAATACATCAAAAAGGAGAATTTTACAGCGAATTATAAAACACTATGAAAGTCAATCATAGTATCAGGCTATAAAACACATGCTGATTGATTGTGTCAAACACAATGGAACAGAATGTGTATTTTATTATGTAAAAAAATTACTCGGTGTTAACATCAATCCAATGAATACATAACATATTTCTTTACATATGTTGTTTTCACTAAATCATTGTAAACTAATAATTTATCACTTAACCAATAAATTAATATTATTTGATGTAAATACTAGGTGCAGGTGCATGCAAGTTCTGAACATTAATTAGCGGTTGATTCATTATGATAATGGTGACCTTTTTTGTGTTTCATTTTGCTAAGTGGCTAATTTGTTGGAGAAAGTTGGAATTTAATGATATGTACTTCCACCTTAGGAATTTTCTGGAGTGGTTTTGGTGAAAATGGGAAATTTTGAGTTTTAATTAGTTTGGTGAATATTGTTGTATTTCTGTGAATGTAAAAAGGTAAAACCTTCAGGGAGAGCGAGATGTGTAGTAAGCGCATGTCACAAGTCCGAATCCTAGCTGTTGGACCAATTTTAGTTTTAAATGGAGAAGGATAGGGGAGTGAACCCGTTGTCTACCTATATCGGATTTTTCGGCAATTTTTTTTATATAAAAAGGTGCTATGATATTTTTAATTTTGAATACTGAGAACTCCAGGGTGGCTATTGTTGAAGTAGGAAAAGAGCTGATTTCTGTCTTAGTTCCTAATTAAAAAAACATTTGGGCAGTTTGCAGTGAATTTGATGAAATTTTTCTATATTTGTAGGCTAAATCAGAAACATAGTCCAATTGCATTCAGCTTTGACAAATCTAGTGGTTTTCGAGGTTGTACTGTGGTTTAATCCATGTAAATATGTCAAATCTAGTTAGTCTTATGTCTGATTCTTAAAGTTGGTGATTCCAAGCCCGCAGTACTTTTGGTTGGTGACAATGGTAGTACAAGTGGATTGTGGAGTAGATGCACTTCACGAGTTTGAATCTTGTTGTGAATCAAGTATCATGCTTAAGTGGAGAAGTGTAGAAGGATAAACTCATTATCCACCGAGTTCCAAAGTCGTAAACGACTGACTTCTCGGTTATCCCAAAGAAAAGTTGACGATTTCACTGGACAGAGTTGACAATGACAAGTTTTAGAAATATAGGTCCAACAATTTTGGTCTTCAATTATTGAATGTCTGAAAAGTCAAAATATTATGGTTAGATGCTCACCTATCTGCTGCACATTTAGGAAAGGAAGAGGATAAAGAGAAATCAGCTCCAAACATATGGGATTTGTGACTGATTGTTTTACTGAATTACCTACTGTTGGGAGTCCGAAAAATTTCCCCTAAATACCGACAGCTGAAGAATTGCTGATATTATCGTGAGCGTTGTGTCATTTTATGTGATGAAGTTCACATAGCAATAACCCTTGTCATTTAAGGATACTGTTGAAGATGTCCTTAATAAAATTTACGTACCTTATAACTTTTAGAACAAGGATACTGCAGAGGGTGTGTTTTATGTTAAGGAACAGAGGGATATTGGAGGGTAACTAAGGGAGTGTTTGGTATGGAGGAAAATAGTTTTTGAAAAATGTTTTCCAATTTCTTATGTTTGGTTGGTCAAAAAAATTTTAAACTATTTTTCCCGAGGAAACAAGTTCCTTAAAAATGAGGAAAATGATTTCCCTAGTGGAAAGGGAAAACAAGTTCCACAAATGTCATTTCATGCTAATTGTCTCCTCCTCACCATCCAACACATTCTACCCACCCCACCCTCATGTCACCCATCTATTTCACCCCACACACCTACCTCCACCCCCACCTTTCACAGTCTTTGTGTAGATTGTACATATATGTTTTGGGATAATATTTTTCCCTTATGTGCCAAACACAAGAAAACAAGTAAGAAAATCATTTGTTTTTCCGAAAAAACATTATCCAAGAAGTTCTTTTCCGTGGAAAACATTTTCCTTCATACCAAACACACCTTAAATAAATGCTAGTTGTGTCTAAGGTTATAACACTTACAAGTAGAGCTATGTACTTAGCTTAGATGGCTCGCACGAGGCTCGTTTAAAAGTTTCCCAGTATACTTTCAGAGGGGGATTATGACCAATTATGTTAAGAAAATATAGATATGATGCCTTATTTGGAGTAATGATAAGCCTGTTATAATCACCTGAAGTTTGGGTTCATAGGGTGGAGCTAGATTTGTCTGCCAAGTATTGTGTAGTGATAAATATAATTTGTGTTTTAAGAGCACTAGGTATGTAAGGGTGTCATTTGGTATGCTGGACACACATAGATAGTCTTGGGATAAAAATTTTGTATTGCCTTATCCCCTTCTTTGGTTACTAATTCTAGGACAAGTAATATCAAGATCAGTAATTAGTACCAGGATAAGTTATTCATGCCATAGGGTGGAACAATAGTACCGGAATTAGTTATCGCGGAATAAAATAATGAAAATAACAAAAATACCCATGAGGTCCCTCAAACCCTTTTTCTACTAAATAAGGTGAATGATATTTTTGTAAACAGACAACTTCTTAGGAATTATGCAATGCATGCTATTTTTAGTGCAACAAATCAAACAGTCAATAAGAAATAACACTAGGATAACTAATCCCACCTCTTCAAACCAAACAACCCCTTAGAGTAACACATGTACTATTGATGGTGCGAAAGAATCTCAGCATCCAACTTAAAACATTAAATCAATGGGTGGAGCATCCCAGGATTAATTGAACCCCTTTTGGAAACCCTTGCACAATCGATGAGTGACAAGTGATGATTTTTTACACTGTCCCGCACAGTAACCTAGTTCTTAGTGTTCCATGTGGACTGGTAATTCTTTTGTTGAGAAGATTGAAGAGTGGACTTCATGTAGGAGATATATGTGGCTCAACAGGCTGAAGAGTTGGTCTGGAGCTGAGAGAAGAGCAGGCTCAACAAGTTAAGGAGTGAATTGGAGCAAAGTTCATGTCTCGATGGGCAGATTTGAGAGAGACAAATGGGAAGCCCAGCGTGATAGACATGAAGAGAAAGTGATTATGCAAACGGTCTCACCAAAGTTTGGCTTTGGTACCATGTGAAAAAATTGAACCTTGGACCTTACTCAACTACAAAAGCTAGCTCATGAGATGAGGAATTGAGGATCGCTCAAAACCATATAAAGAAATCAAATCACCCATCCACTGACGATGTAAGAATCTAACAGGTGGATTTGAATTTGATTAGTGAAGATCCTCAGTTTCTAACCTCGTTAATGTATCATTTTAAGCCCAACAGGAACTTGATATTTTTGGTACCGGATGATGATGGTATGTGTGTTGTTTTGATTGTGTCCTCATACAAAATAAAAAAAGAAAAGGGATAATATAATGGTTTTCATTTTATTTTTTTTAAAAAGAAGAGATAGTGGTTTATCTGACTCCCACCCAAAAAATGAACCAAACGAAAGAAAGGGGAAGAAAGAATTCCAATAGGAGTTTGATTTTTTGCTCACATCTTCTCTTCTATTACATATGGGGAAAAAAAGTTATGCAACACTGAGGCCCTTGCTGCTTGTTGACCATTTTGGAGCTTGTTAATTATAGGTCCATCAAATATTGTATCAATTGAGTCTGAAGAACAATTCAATACTTCACTTCGCAAAGTACAAGGTATTTCTATGTGATTAGGCTCAATAATATACATGTTTAATTTTGTTTTGTTATGAATTATGGGTCTCATACTTGCTCAACATCTGTTCATATGCTGCAGATGAATCCTTGCCTGCGATATTCTACTTCACTGCTGTCTGGTGTGGGCCCTGTAAGTTGGTTTATCATTTTTATCAAATGAATAATCTTTTTTATTTTTTTATCGATGCATAATTTCAAAGAGGAAATGGTCTGCATACATTTCTATTCGCTTCATTTTCGTTTCCTTGAAGATCGCTCATTGTACATCATGTCAAAGCAGCAATGAAAACTAAAAAAAACAATACTCTACTTTTCTATTAGCTTTTTTTAATTAATAATATAACTAAATAACTTGACTAGAAAAGCATCTCCTTTGTGCTATTAATTATTTACTTCTTTGCTCCATTCTTTTTTCAGGTAGGTTGTTATCTCCTGTGATTGACCAATTAAGTGAGAAATATCCTCATGTGACAACATATAAAGTTGACATTGACAAGGTAAAAAAGCATCTTCCTGGTGTAATGTCTCTTGGATTGCTTTCAGGAACCCTTATTAATGTGTCATGGAACCCACTCTTCTGGGGTGCTGATACATGTCAATTCTTTCTTTCTTCTTTTTTTTTCTTGGATAAGTTGAAAATTTGTTTTTCTACGAATAAACCAATTTGGTGGTCATATACAAAAGGAAGCTACATCAGACCACTAAGATGTATCCATATACTGAAGTGCAATATCAGGTCATCTACAAAGTAGTGTAATCCATTGTTTGCCGGATAGCAACACACAAGTCACAACAGTGACTTGAGACTCCAGATTGTTGATAGTGTGATTGTCCAGATCATCAGCACTGTCTCAATTGCTATCAACAGCAAAATCTCTAACCAAAAGCATACTCATTTGCCTCAGCATCCCAACTGGCAAATGAATACCAAGTACCCATGGATTCCTGTTTTCACTCGATTTTGTTGCCTCTATGATCATAGATATGCTGTTAACCTGTTGAAGGTCCCACCCTCCTTTCAAACAAGCCCAACCTCTTCTCTGTTATATACCAAACCTAGAATCGCAACCATCACTTTCTTATTCAGTAAGGTGCCTGGCACTCCAGCAGTTTCAAGTTACTTGACAACTACCCCTTTTACTTCATAATTCACTAAGGATGTCAATCTCCTCAATTCCAACCTGTTCCTCCCTTTCCTTTCAGATTTCTGATTAACAGTGGGATTACTATTCTTTGCAACCAGTATACCTAGTTGTATTTGGTCTCGCTATAACTACTGTTTGGCCTGACATATCAGCTTGATATCCATAACCTAACCTTGACACGTTGACTGTCTGGATTCCAGTTTATCGAATCTTGCTTTAGTTTGACACATATGTCACGTACAGTTATTCCATGGTTTTGAGTCTTTGGTGTACCTTCCGTTGTGTCTTATATATTTGAGAAAATAGACATTGGAATTGGATTAAAAAATGTTTATAAAAGAAAACATTAATAGCAGGACTTGGATAGTCCATAGTTATGTTAGATTCTTAATAATGTAACTCATAAGAAATCTTTTATCTGTCTGCTCTTTGTACCTGTCAAATTTTGTTTATTTATCCATTCTGATCTTCTGTCCATGCTAAAAGTTGCAACTATCCATTACAAAACAAAGAATTCCGTTATTACAAGTAAATACTCAAGACCCAAGTAGGCTTACAAATCAGATCATGGTATGATCAAGTGCTTTCTGGGTCGTCTCAGACCTCTAATTAGTGTTTATCTCCAAAATGCTTGGAGAGATCTAAGATAAAAAAATTGGTCTTGATTCATACAACAACAAACCCAGTGTAATCTTACAAGTGGGGTCTAGGGAGGGTTGTGTGTACACAAACCTTACCCCTACCTTTGCTTTGAGAAGGTAAAGAGACTATTTCCGAAAGTCCCTCTGCTAAACAAACAATGAAAAAGAGGCAATAGCAGCAAACAGACACAACAACAAGATAATCAGATATCGAGGCGAAACAACAAGTACTGATAGAAATCTAAAGATGAGGGACAGAAACGAATAATACTAGTCTATGAGATTGGTCTTGATTCTTGACTATGTGAAATAGATAATTAACATTTCTGAAATTGATATGAAGTTGCATATGGCTTTGTTCTTTAAATTGTGCCAACCATGGATCTTGATTATACAACATTAGACAATGGGAAAAATTAACTGCCCAAACCAAACAGGAGGAAACCTTTTTCTTGGACAAGTTAAAATGGAATTCCTAAACTACTGGTGTTATTGGCAAAAACAGCTCTTTTTTGTTGGTGCTTTGGTTGCATTGAGTTCTAGGATAATATTTGAAGGTTAGGGTGGTTGTAGTGACCCTCATTATGATCTCTAGCATACCTAAGTCATTAAAGTTGTAGGCTCGTAACCAGCAGTAAGTCATGTCTACCTGATCTTATTTGATCACAGAAATCCCCCTGAGATGGAACCGGTTATTGGCACTGTTGGATATATGTTGTTCATCCTAGGTTCCGCTTCTTGTTTTATAATGCCAGCATCCAAACGATCGACTCCAAGTCTTATTCTTGTGAATGTTGATTTTATTTTGATTTTCTGGCGCGTTGAAGTGCTGAATAAGGCCTGTCATTTTCTACATTAAGTCTTGCATTTGAAGGAACATCAGAAGATAGTGTTCTTTGTTTGAATAAGTGATGTATCTTGGAGCTTGTAGCTTGCCATACCTTTCTATTGGGTACGTTTGTATGTTGAGTTTATCTGCAGGTAACAATTGAAGTGCTTTTAATATGTTTTGTTTGGACACGAGTTTATCAGCTGCAGATAGCAAATGGTGAATTTATATTCACGATTTGACAAAAAGGAAGAATTGAGAGAAAGATCATCATAGGTCTAATTCCTTAAATTTGTGGGTTTGACTTTTGATGATAGATGAAGTTTATGCTGTGTGTTCTAGTTCAAACACTTTTTGTTATTATCTTACGATGCTTAAATTTGTTACTTTTTAGCATTAGCTTAAAAAATTCCTCAGGGATTAGGTTTTGTAATAATTTTGGACGCACTTGGTGCATTTTGTTTCTCCAAGCCTTCTTGTTTAGTGGTTGATCCATTTGCATTGAGCATTTTCCACATGCAGGAGGGGCTTGGAAATGCATTGAGCAAGTTGAACATTCACTCAGTGGTAAACATCTATTCTTCTTATTTTTTCTCTTAGCAGACACATGGATATGCAAAGGGGTGAAATCATTATAAAGAGTATCATGATCAAGCAGTTAAACTTTATAACTGATTTAGGAAATCCCAGTTCATTATTTTCCATTTTTTGCAAATGTATGATACTGTTTATACCTTTGCCAGGATAATATGAATATTGTGCTTATAAGTTATAGCTAACAATGTCTCTAAATGATATGTTCTTTTTGTTCAATTTATTGGTATCATCAACATATACTTGACGATTTTTTGTCCTTGTTATGCTCCAACTCTTCTTTGCTGGTAAGATATATTGAGCAAGTAGTAGTACTTTCTCTTCATGTGATCTGGTTTAGGATGACATATGCATGCTTTTCTACATTGAGTTAAATAACATAAAGAGAATTTTAAGTTTGTTCTCAATGGGTGGCTAAGTGATCAAGTAGGAATAACAATTTGGAGATCTAGGTTCAAATCCCAGTTACAACACTGGCTGTGAGCCCATCTACTGTAAACCTTGTGAGTAGGTTCTCAGCCTACACCTGTGCTTGTGGGTTGTAACTGACTGCTCGGTGGATTAGTGTGTATGCAAGCTAACCCAACCACCATCATCATGTATGAGAAAAAAAGAAGCTAAATTCAAATAAGCCCGGAAAAATCTCTGGAAAGATTCTTGTAACTTCTAAAAATGGATTTTCCAGTAAACATAATATGATCTTGTACCTTATCACCAAGAAAAGGTAACTTAGTAGAGTCTCAAGGCACGTCTTTCCAAATTAAGATATTTTGCTTAGAAAACAAAAAGGGAATCTTAGTGAGTATGATCCTCTAGAATGTGCTGTCAACAGCTTGTCATGTCTTGGTTATTTAGGTTCATACACTATCAGGAGGTGATGCTTGGTTAGACAGGTCTCTCCAGAGGTCCACTAGTTAACTAGCTCGCTCACTGGCAAGCATGATTTATCCATTTTCCCAAAATTTAAGGTTTGTTTTTAGATTTACTGTTGACAGAGTGGTGATTTACATCTTAGTATTGAAGAGTTGGTATTTCATCTGTATTTTCACCTGAATCAAAGAAAGATATTCTAAGTGGAGATTATAGATGATGTATATTCATCAAAGGGGAATAATCTGAATCGAAGAATGATAAAGACATCACAAGTGACTGAGAGCTTACTCCTGGTGCCATAAGGTTTATGAAATTAAATAAAATTGATGATTTTGATCATGTATATAGTTCATGATCAGATTGTTTAATAGAAACGTTGAAATGTTGTTAGTTATACATGGTTCATCTGTATAAACTGAAACAATTCATTGTATGCAGCCTACATTGCACTTCTTTCAAAATGGGAAAAAAACATCTGAAGTTATCGGTGCTGATGTCCAACGCTTGAAAGAAACCATGGAAGAGCTCTACAAATGATATTTCAACCTTCCAGCAATTCATGTCTGGTTGGAAGTTGATATCCGTAACAGTAATTCTTGCTTTTCACTCTTTTATAGTTTCAGTAATCATTCATAGAATTTTTAAGTATGCTCGATTGTAATGTTATCCAGTGCCAGGTATTGTCCTCTCTTTCTTTATGGTAAAGAGTAAACATTTCCTGTGACCTTGATTGTTATTTTGGTTTCCTTTGTTGCCCATTTTGTTGCACCCGATGAGGGTAGAGGATTATTCCGATGCATACTCTAGTCTACGGATGTGAATACATTTCAATAAGTCTTAATGCCAATGTCGGCCAATAGGCTTAAAACAAAAAGGAAATTGCAATGAATCTGAGTCTCCTTACTTTGGAAAATTAGTCATAGATCAAGAGGTTGAGGTCTCAACTCTAGCAGAGAATACGTGTCAAAGGGTGTTTGATTTCATGATCCCGCTGGAGGGGGAGACCCCATATATACCAACATCTCTCTTGGTTCTTCGGTTATCCAGAGGTGTATATTCCCATTTTGCCTGGATAATAGTCCATGATAGCCTCATATTGTTGTAGGTTGCTTTCTTTATCTATCAAGTCTCGACTTATTTCACTTATTATGAAAAACTATATATTTGTAGTTATTTTTTAGGTAAAGTGTAAAAGAGCTAAGTTATCTTTTGTTAGGCTTCATTTGAAGACTTATTGTCACAGATTTTGGAGGTACATAGAAAGTAATCTCTCAAAAGATAAATGTTCTTGAATTGAAGACAATATGTATTTAAAACTTTATTTATTTGACCTTCTGTTCCCTCAGTAAACCCCATGAAGCCAAACTGCCATTTGAAGGAGCACAATTTATTTTTGTTTTTGTTTTTGTTTTTAATACAATAATAACATTCTGAGTGTAATCCTATAAGCGGGGTTGGGGATGATAGAATGTACATAGACCTTTCTCTTACCTCATGATTATCGTGAGAGCTAAAGAGGATGTTTCCGAAGGTTCACATTCAAATTTTTGTTCATTTTTTATATTGAATTTGAATGAGTTGCATCCACCACTGTTAGCTGGGCATAAATAATAGTGTATCAATATTTACAAATACTGAAGTTTATTGTATAATATTGAAAATTTTGAAAGAATTATGAGTTCTCTCTCAATCCTCCAATTCTTTTTTAAAATTAAATTCATGCCCAAACATAATAAACTTCAAAAATACTTTTATGTTTTGGATTAACCTTCTTTTTTTTTTTGGGGGGGGGGGGGGAAGTTAGTAGTGCCGTACGTTGTGTTTTAACGTTAGGGGATAACATTAAAATGCCTTCAATCCGTATAGTTCTGGGATTATAATTCTTGAAATAATTTATTCCACCTCTCAAGTAGGATAAAGTAACATCAGTCATCAAGTTTGATATATAAATTTGTCTTTAGATTAGTTATATCTTCAACCAAATAAAGTATAAATTTCATTTCAAACATAATCTCGAGATATTTCACTTTATCTCATGAACAAAACACCCCTTAATAGTATTTCTTGTGGGTAGTTGGCCACACTTGAACCAAAATATATTTTGTTTTGTTTCTTATTGGTATCTTCTTTAGAACTCCGATTAATCAAAATTCGCGTCCAAACGTTCTTTACTAGTAGAAGTTTTTCTTTTTTAGAGTTTAAGTCTGAAGTTTTTGATTAAGGATCAATCCATCACATCACAACCGTTAGTTCTAAAAAATAAATAAACAATTGATTCTCATATGGTTTGAGCTAGCAATTCAAAAACCAAGCTAGGCAATCCAGCCATGGACTCCGACATAACCTCAAATCTCATTCATTTTTCTTACTATGTTTTAATTTATATGACATCCTCCAACTTGTACAAAGTTTAAGAAAAAAAAAGAACTTTAAAATTTGTAGTATAAAACAAACATTAGACATTTGTATAATCATAAATAATTTCATTAAGATTAAAAGAAAAGGCTTTAAAGATTACTTATTTCTAATCATAAAAATAGGGAATTTTATATAAATCTCATAGTGTTAAGAGTTAATTACATCTTAGTCCTACTCTTTTTCAAATTACAAAAATCTCTTAATATGGTATATCTCAAAACGTCTCAGTACATCACGTCCCGATTTGGGATACATTCTGATTTCGGGTAAAGTGATGTATCCGAGAATAGGAGAGAGTAGGAATATTTGTAATTTTTTAGAGAATATGATAAAATAAATTATGTATTTAGGTATTTTTAATACAAACTAAAACAAATAATGCTACATAAATTGGAACGGGGCAAGAAAATATAAAAATAAAAAGAAGAGAGAAAAAGGTAGAAGACCAAAATAGAAGTTAGCAAGTTTTAAAGGAAGGTGATAAAGTATAAGACCAATTTGATGCTTCTACTGTCTCATCATCACTTGTAACAAACATTATAGTCCATAGGATACTTCAACCAACATTAGCTACCCTTCCCATTTCAGTGAAAAGAAAACTCTCTATTGGTATATATAAAAACCCTATGAAATAGCTATACATATAGGGTCAAAAAGGGGTTGTGGTAAAGTTAAAAATTGGTCAAAGGGATTTTTGAGCAATCATAGGTCTGAAATAATGTTGGGTCCATTCTAAAATTCAAATTTTCTCATGTTTTTTTTTGTTACTAGAGAATGCATTTGTGTACAAACAACAAGGGGCCCTTATAGATAGATAAGAATGGCTCATTCAATTTTATTTTACTTGTAATAATGTAAAGAGGGTTAAAATAGTGTTAGAGTCCAAAAACTCAAAACAAATATGCCCACCTAAGAAGTTTCACAAAGGGAAACAAATGTGGTGGACCTTGTTCAAGATTTAATTTAATTTAATGTGTGGAAAGGATTAATGCGACTGACGATATATGAATAACAATAATGATATCGGGGAATTTATGCGTACCTTCGAGTATTTCACATTTCTTTGTTGCTCCTTCTACTCAACCTTCATCAGTTTGACATTGTTCGGTTGATAAGCATCTTTCATTTCTAATTCTGAGATTATGGGTTTGAATCCTAAAAACGCAAAAAGGATGAAAATTGCTCGTAGGGACAGTAAAACAAACAAACTAGCCACAGCTCATTGTACAAGTTGCATGGAACAGGGGTTCAAATTTACCTCTATATTAGTATCACAAATTGAGCAATTTTGCCCTATTTACGTACACTTGTAGTTTATTCATATATTTACCGATTTGTCCTTACCGTTAATGGAGTTTCAATGTAAAAAGGCGAGTTATACGTGTTCAAAATTCTTCGAAAAGAGATTCATATTTACCTATCTATTTTAACGAAAGTTTAGAGTTATATATCCTCGATTAGCTAGCACTCTATTCGAGTTTTAAGGTGTGTGTGTTTGGTAGGAAGTAAAATGTTTTTCTTAAAAAATATTTTTTTAGAAAAATAAGTACGATTCTTATGGACATAATTATTTTTCAATATCTTTCTACTTGTTGAAAATTTAGCTCCCACTTAGTTATGAAATTAGAAATCTGAAATTTTGACTGTTTGAAGTTGTGATTTTTGGAATTTAAAATTGTGTTTGAACATATATTTTACTTGAAAAGAAATTTTATGGGTCGTTTTGTAGCTGGTTAGAGTTATGGGCGTATTACTAATAATATAGGATGCATTATTTTATGTAGGTACCCTATCCTAGATAAAATAATATATAGATTCTTTCATAACTTATACATGTATTAATGAGTTTCATACTTGTCAACCAAACATATTATTAATTTTATACATAATTATTTATTTCATATCTATCTACTAAACATCGTATAAACTATACAAATAATAATACAAGAATAATTGGAATCTTATCCATTTATTAAACGATCCCTTAGAATCTTGTCAATAGAAATCTCAAAAATTACTCTAAGCCAGAACTTGAAATATCATGATTAAATAAATATTTAATTATATTTTAAAAAAATCTACTCTCAAAATATATCGAGATTAGATAGATTTTCTTTTTTTATGTAGAATTAATAGATGAAGCTGTGGTCTATTCAAAAGAGCATAGGTGCAGAAGAAGCCGCCAAAGAGAGAGGGCATTTGCCAGCTACAAAGGCTGCAGGGGTTAAGTATGACAAAGATGAGACAATAGATCTATTTACTCATCTCTTTCGTTAGATATTCGATATTCGTTATTTATATTAGAATTCGATTAATTTAAATTCACGTTACGTATAGTAGGTCTTCATTTAAGGAAAAACATTTCATATCATGATTTTTTTTCATATTTAATGCTCAAACTTGAACCCAAAATCTCTGATTAAAGAGGGACCAGTCTCATTTACTGCACCACATTCTTTAGTGATACAATTGAGACTAGTTACATGAGATTTCTTTTTGCCTCACGAAAAAAATTACCTGAAAATAAGTGTTATTTTAGAAATTTAAAATAAAAGTCATTATATTTTTCCAACTACATATTCATATTTCATCTTAGTGTTCAATTTCCAACAAATACAATTATCACGTAGGAACAATTTAGTAAATGAATGTAACTTTTTAAAGATGATGAGTAATACTTATTTTGAAACGGATGAAATAATAAAATTGAAATATAACTAGGCAATTAATTGGGATGTTGCTTTTCAAGCTCTAGAAGACATGTCAATCATTGGGAACTTGAATCAATTAGCATCTTGTGACTGCCCCCAAACACCCCTACAAAGCATAGGTTTTAGGTTTAATATATCAAAGAAGCAAAATATCCCTTATTTAGACCAAGTTCAAATATATTGAGGCATATTTGAACATTTTTAATTGCTACCAAAGTCACAATTTTCTATCACGTAAGTATAAGTAAGTCGAAAACAAACTATGATTAACTAATTTATCGTACCACAAAATATCAATTATATCAAAATTAATTTGACACATAATTATATACGTAGTACTTTTAAAAATTCAAAATACACACTATATCAACATATCGTACCATGTCCACTCCTATAAAGTGGGTAATTGAAGAAATAGCATAAATATTTGGGACCCAAGAAAGAAAATAATTTTTGGGTTCACAAGGGTCCCATAATTTTTGGTATAAACTCAATTATAGAATGTTGTTCAGTTTCTTTGGTTTGACCATAGATCTAGTTTTTGGTTGATTTCATCAATGATTTTTTCTCTATTTCCAATTTGGTGGTCTAGAACAAGGGACAAAAACATATCATGTGAATACTATGTTCTTTTCTGATTATTTTTTTTAAAATCACTTCTTATTATTTACATTGATGTAGTATTAAAAATGAGTTTAAGGTGGTAAGGAGTCGTTTTGTAGGGAATAAAATATTATGAGATAAATAATTTTGGGACAAGTTATTTCATCATGTATATGGGATAGGTTATTTCATCACTATGACAAAAATTGTGGGATAAATAATTCAAGGAATGCTTAATACCTTTAATTAAATGTGGGATAAAATAATCCTACATTTTATCCTGAAATTATTATACATTATATCTCACATCAAATGACTCCCGAGAGTAATTATGGCTTTTCGTAAGAAAAAAAATGCATGTTAATTAAGAGGCACAATCACAATACATAAATATGGCCTATACTTTGATCTTAGTTGATATCTAGATTCTCAAATTTTAAATGTTTTTATAAAATTAAACTAGTAGATACATTTATGCTCTTCAGTTTTGAGTGTGCGTCTTTTTTTTAAAATAAAAAAACCAACTATTTATAGTCAAATTAGGCTAGAATAAACCATTTGCGATAGAATATTTAGTACTTTTTGAGTGTGAATTGCCATGTAGGATGTGTATGTCTACTTGTTTCACATAATACAAAATTAAGTGTCTATTTAGACACACCCAAAATTGAAGGACATAAATTAAATGTCAGTTTAAAAAAATACGTTTGTGTATTATCCAATTAAATATGAGGAATTGACTCAATAAAGATAAAGGCAGAATGGAAGAATAAACTTAATGTTGATTTACACATTAACACCAATTGGAACAGACCTAAGTTTTTACATCTTACCAAAGTTAATACGTATAATTGAAAAAAATACATATGTATATTTTAATTAGTTAACTTACCTATGTCATTAACACATACAAAAGCATTTTCAAAATTTGAGTCACAAATATCATATAGAAACATTTTATCAAATCGTGCTCAATCAAAATTGGGTACAAAAGGGTGAGGCAATGGAAGATTTTAACCTATATGATCAAACTCTAGTGAGTAGGGCTAGTATGTATATAATAGAGTTGTTGCAGACCAAAACTGCATAATAGCTTGATGGATGGTCCCCATTGCCCATAGGTCCCTCAGTTATTGTGTCAAGTAGAGTTTCAAAGTGTAGTAGTTGATTTGAGAGCACTTCACAATTTCATTGGTTCTGCCTCCACCTTACTTTTTATCCAATCCTTTTTTTTTTTTAATTTTGAGTGTACATAAATAGACATTTAAATTTGTATAAAATTGAACAAACAGACACATTCGTCCAACATAGCACCCTATATGACAATTTTGTGTCCTACGTGTATTATGCCATGTAAGTACTTACTTTTGTAATTGATAACAAATAAAAGAATTGCAAGGAGAGCCTAATAAATTACCTAATGTATTGCTAAATTATTCCGGAAAGAACACAATCCAATACATAAAGAATGTTTTAACACAACAAATGTTCAATCTGGTTGTTTGGCACGAGGATGAGATAGACAAGATTAATTATCCCATCATATATATGGAAAAACTAATAATTCAAACCAAACGCAACGTAAAATAATTCTACATTTATCTCGAGATTATTATCCTTTATCCCTCGTACCAAACGATCAGTACATATCTTGTTGTTTCAACTTGATCTTAATTGATAACTAAACACGTCAACTCATTCCTCTGTGTTTCGTGGACATCGATGGTGATGTGACACATAAGTTTTAAGGTGTTGGATAATCATTTTGTAAGTTAAAATATTCAATTGGAGACGAGTTAAAGTATCTAAATATGCATATTCAAAATTGAAATATTTACTTGTCAGCTTAAGATAAATTTGAATGTCTATTTAGTAGATTGAGTTCATGATTCTACTTGGCTAGATGTTAGATTTGTAAATATTGAAACGAAGTTATAGATTCTTAAGCTCCAAAATGAAGAACAATTGGATATCATGCCTCTCTTCTTCTTCTTTTCCTACTATTCTATATTAACTCAATTTGTGAGACAACACATAATTATTAAGAAAAACATTTAAGGACATAATTAAAATCATACTTTTCATTATTAATATTTGTGAAATCATTAATGTAACTTTATAAGTAGTACAATTTATGTACTAAAAAATATCAAATTTCATTAAAAAAAATTCAAACATCTGTCTCGAACTATTACGCTAGACAAAAGCTCAAGAGGGCTACATAAATGATGATGCACAATTGGTCATTACTCATAATGTTTTATTCAAAATTTTATATGTACACGTGGAAAAAACAAAGTATATTCGACATTTCTATGTGTAGTATCAAATTAATTGTTTTCATTTGAACATGCATTATGAGTTAAATCTCCATCAATTAAATTCTGGACCCATTAATGATATATATATATATAAGCATTAATAAAGAAAGGGTAATCATAAAGTTACCTTTGATTAGTACATTGGAATACTCATTGAAGCCCATAATATGCCTTTCTGCAATCTGCATTATGTGTATGGCCAAGGTTATGGAGCTCATTACTTGGAGGCCCATTTACCCATCTAATTTTTCTTCAACAACCCCCACCCCCACCTCCACCCCACCCAATTTTATTTTTTTTCATTTTCTATTTGAAGAAATATCATTCAGTTCGAACCAAAATAAATTTGGTTTGATTTGTTTTTTCCGTTATGATTATGTTTGAATTTCGATTATTCAATTGTGGATATAAATGGATACGTAGTTATATCTGAATGACAAAAAACACAATTACTATTCCCTCTGTTCCAATTTATGTGACTTACTTTCCTTTTTAGTCGGTCCCAGAAAGAATGACACATTTTTATATTAAGTACTCCAGTTTAACTATAAAATGTTTATTTTACCCTTAATGAAATGAATTACAGCCACACAAATTTCTATCATTCATTTTGAACCACAAGTTTTAAAAGTCTTCATTTTTTTCTTAAACTCTGTGCCGAATCAAACTATCTCACATAAAATTGGACGGAGGGAGTATAAAGAAAGAGAAGTAATAATGTCAAGTTTCTTGATTTTTTTCTCTAAAAGAATTCAATTAACGTGATTGAAATAATTGACATTACTGATGATAAAATAACTATATATATTTGATGAGATTATCAGACACTCCTAATATCTTATAAAAGCGTAATGCAATAAGCTAACAAGAATAAATTGCACATCTAATATCTATAAAAAAGAATTGTAGTATTATTTAATATAATGCTAGTTGATTTCTTTAATTAATTACTCTTATTAAGTATCAAGAATGGATAAAATGCATGTGTATTATCCATGAAAATAATATAAAGCAAAGTACGGAAGAATCTTAACTCTCCACACGACGTAAATGTAAAATAAAGAATTCATAAGATCTTTAGGTAAGATCATATGATCTTTAGGTAAGATCATATGATCTTGTAAAAAACATGAAGCAAATAAGAGAGAATTTTATAAAATAAAGTGACTTATAATAAAACAAATTTGCGTTATTAGTAATGATCTCTTGGAAATAAAATATACTATAAAGTTTTACTGATGGCGAATTGCAATTAGCTTCGAAAAGAATATATAACTCTCCACTAATCAAAAATATTCTTGAAAGATAAAGTGAAGCGGAGGAACTATTCTATCATTAATTAGATGTTTCGGGTTCAGGACACTCTCGAATGAGCTGTGTAGTGCGCTGAGTTCTTTTGTTAAGAAATATAAAAGAAAAAAAAAACATTTTTGAATCACAAGGTTTTGAAACAAAAATATGTAAAATGTAATATTATGTGGAAAATTAAAAATTATAAAATATTTAAAAAATGAGCATTTTTCTAAAATGTACTACTCCCTCTGTCCGAGTTTATGTGACTTACTTTTCTTTTTAGTCAGTTTAAAAAAGAATGACACATTTCTATATTACGTAACAATTTAACTATAAAATATCTATTTTACCCTTAATGAAATAATTTTCAGTCACACAAATTTCTATCATTCATTTTGGACCACACGTTATAAAAAAATTTCTTTTTTGCTTAAGCTCTTTGCCGATAAAATAGGACGGAGGGTGTAATAGAAAATGGGGTAAATGGACAGATGTCAATTCCCTAGTGATGCCACTTATGTAGGCTAAGAAGCTTAGGTTGGTTCAATAATTAGAGGAAAACATACGACAAACATGTGGAAGAGAGGTCCTAATCACATGCTATACTCCACATGTTGGTTGATGTGTGGTTTTCTATCCACCAACTCTCTCAGTAAACATTTTTTTTCTCGATATTTATATAGAAATTTGATTAATTTAAATTTACGATGCATAAGCAGGGAAGCAATCTCTATCAAATTTCTTTACATATCGAGAACTTTAATCTCACATCCACCGCACTAAATCTTCTCATGACTTTGATGCTTATTGTTTCAATTAAGGCATGGTTTTTCTTCACATAAAGTTTAGAGTTTTCTTTTAAAAAGTTATAATTTAAAATAAATTTAGATCATTATATGATTATAAATTATTTTATTAAAAATAATAATAAAAAATTTGTAACTATAAAAGGATAATCGTTCTATTTTTACATAAACAACAACAATAATAAAAAAGATGTTAGGTAAATCAAGATAGGTGGAGTGATAGTTAGAAATTGCTACTCTTTTTTTAAATAGCTTTCTTCACATTATTTTCACAAATTCTGTAATAGTTAAAAATAAAATCATCTAATTCCTTATATTGGTCCTTTTTCTTACCAACAAAAGATGATTTACAAGAGGTGAAAAAAATTGCATGTCATGTCCCATATAAGTCTGTACTCTATTCGTTTTAATTTATTCGACACATTCTAATTTGATGCGAAGTTTTAAAAAACAATAAAAACTTTTAAATTTGTAGTCTTAAATTAAAGATATATCAAATATACTCAAATATTCTTTAATCTAGTGATTTTAAACATGTCATTTGAAAGTTAAAATTAGAAAATTGTTAAATAAAAAAAAAATCAAACAAATTAAAACGGAATCGAATATTGAGAAAATTGAAAAGAAAGAAGAGCCACACCATATTTTTTTCTTTAATAGAAAGTACTGTACGGGTGGAATGACATTTTCATTATAACGAGATGTGCCTTCCTGCTTTTTGTCTTTTGGAGTCGTACACAATGCCTATAAAAATAAGAGTCTGAAATAAAAGCTGGTAAAATATTTTTCAAAGTGTTGTTGTAATTTTTATTTTTATTTTAATATGATATTTTTTTTTATCGGTGTTTATATTGGAGCTCGAGATTAAATCCTCGTTGACACCCAAGATTCTTAGTTTCACATATACACCGAGAGTAAATTAAAACTTTTTCTAACAAAGACAATTTTATATTCAATGATAGAATCAGAAATTTTAATTAATTAAGAATGAATGAATAGTTACTATTCTACTTTGCAACTTGAAAATGAAAATCAATGAGGTGTTTTAATTAAGAATGAAAGATTCAAATTATAAGAAGTTATTGTATACGATATCACCATACATTTTTGGAAGAGATTATTTTTGTAATTTGAACTCATGTCCTCCTAGTCAATGCCAATAACTTTATCAGTTACACCAAAACTCCCTTCGGAAATACGAACAATAGTAAAAAGTAAAGAAAATACATGTGTCAATACTGCAAAATAAGAAATATTTAGAAGCTAATTATATTTATCTGTTCAAGTTCCATTGGACCAAAGTACAAAATTGGTGATAATTAGAGAGAGCTTAAGTATCTAATGGAAATTAAACCTCTCTAAACATCAACCTATGGCTCACAATGGAATCATATTTTTTTTTGGTAATTAAATTCCAAAACCTAAAAGTGACACTAAAAACATCATAAACATACAGTCACAAATCCAAAGAACTAATGATATTACAACAAGTACTAAATATTACTTAATTATTTTTTTGAAAATATTTGACTAATTTTTTTATTTTTATTTTTATTTTCAAGAAAGAGGAGATCTTTGAGGGGCTCCTTTTCTCCTATTGCTTAATGAAAGCACAAGCCCTGGAAAAAAACCACTGCTTTTTTTCTTGTTTTTAACCATACGTCCATCGTGTGAAATACCAGAATTGCCCATGACATTATTTGAACAAGATGAACCTCTGCATTCTAATGGATCTTCTAAGATGGAGTTAGGAGTAATTTGGCTTTCTTCATCGATCAAATCGGAGGTGTCCACGTGGAGTCCTTCAAATTGTGAGAGTGCAAATTCAGAATCATCAAACCTATAGATGATGTTTGATAAATCTTCACCTTGATACACCATAAAATCAACCTGCATTATATAATTCTCGAGTTTACAAGGGTAAAAATGTAATTTGCACACTAATTTTTGACATGCTTAGCCAATAGCCATATTTCCCATCCAATATAAAAGAATGACTAAATATTTGATAACGGTGGCAGATACAGAATTTTCACTCACGAAGTTTGAAAATTAAAAACGAACCCTAGACATTGTGGTGCATTTTAAATACCCTAGACCGTTGAGCTAACATTTTGCATGTTGTTTAAAGAATTCAAAATTGACATATGTACATGAACAGATAAAATCTCATTCATATATATAGGGTAATTTTTTTATCGAGAGGATTCAGGTAAACATCCTCCCTGTTTGGTATAATGCTATATACATTCTTATTTTTTCATGTGATATTATAACTACTCTTAAAAAGTGCCGATATAACCGAATTCATCAAATTTAAAATCTGAATCTACCTCTAATTTTTTTTCCATTTTGTTGGGGGATGGGTGGGTTGGGGGGGGGGGGGGGGAGAAAAGGAATAGAAGGTGGACCTTGCAAGAGAGGGAACAAAAGTTGAAGGGGTGCTGAAGAACTCTGTCACAAGTGAAACAAGAGTTGCCAGAAGCCTTGCATGACCTAGATTGTGCTCTTTGGTTCAAGAATATAACTTTGGCACTGTTTATTGTGTAAGGCTGTAAAACAAACAAGCAATAACATATATTATTATAACATTTTAAAAATAAGATAATTAAATTTAACAAGTATATATATATATATTGTCATCAACAATAATAAATAAAATACCTGAATATAGGAACAGTCAATGAGTTTCTCTAGGTCATCCAATCTTATAACATCTTGGTATACATATCTTCTCACCTGTAATTATAATTAAATAGTTACCAACTATTATATCAAGTCATGTAGTAAGTTACTCTTGAAATTCTTTTACCTTTTTCATATGTCTATTCCTATAAAATTGTGTTCTATAGTTCGAGATTCATCTGAAAATATTGAAAAAAAGACAAAGTAGAGTAATGAAAAAAAAAA
>JAJONR010003170.1:0-63647 GCA_029582245.1 Solanum etuberosum | reverse complement strand
TAATATGTATATTTCGGTATACATATACAAAAGAATCAATTGTATAATCTGTTTCGGTATACATATACAAAAGAATCAATTGTATAATCTGTGTTTGTATAAAGCGAGAAAGAGAGAAAGACAAAAGAAAACTGAGCAGGGGAAGATCTGTATTTGTATAATTATAAGTGTATAGGACGAAAATATATGTATTTGTATTTGTATATACAATTTTCTCTCGCTTTATACAAACACAAACGCAAATTATACATTTGTGTTTGTATAAAGTGAGAGAGGCGAGTGAGAGTGGCGAGCGAGATCTGGGAGAGTGGCAAGCGAGATTCTCTGGGGAGAGAGGCGAACGAAAAGATATATATATATACAGTTTTCTCTCACTTTATACAAACACAAACACATTTTATACATTTGTGTTTTTATAAAAGTGAGAGAGGCGAGGGAGAGACTGCCAGCGAGAAAACGAGAGTGGCGAGCGAGAATTTCAGGGAGAGAGGCGAATGGCAACAGTTTGATACGGGTTACAATTAAATCAAATTGTGGTTATAGCATTTAATTTGAATTAATAGTTTGCTATTTTATACAATTTTTCCTTATAAATTTTAGAAAATCATTTTACTAGGTCTAGGCCAAAGTTATTGGATTCAACTAAACTGAGATAAGTTTACGGCACGGCACCCTTTAGCGTCAAATCTAAATTAGTCGTAAATTTTGAATATTGGATGGCTATAACAAAGAAAAAAGAAAAATATGATATACAGAATCATGTCCTAATTATGGTCAAGACAAATAGATGTTGGAAAGTTTAAGGCATCAGTTTACTTGTGTCTGTCTCATAATGTTAAGATAGTTATTTCACTTTGTTCAATTTTGTTTTCTTTTGTTCACTTTTTTTTTTTACCTTTGTTTCTCTTTGTTCTTTTTAGTACAAAGAGACCTATGGAATATTTGAGTGTAAGTGATATTGAGTATTGTACTTGCCAGAATAAAAGACAAATTGCATCTAATTCCATTCTTCTTTTTTCTTGATGAAGCACCTGAGAGTGCTGTTTATTTTATTTTTTTGGATATTTTACCCAAATAATAGGTCGGATTCATAATTTACTTTTTCAAATATATATATATTAACAGAAAATTATACTGTAACTATACATAGTTATACACACATTACACATAGATTATACATATATTGTTGCGAGCTATTTTTGTTTTAAGTAGTTGGATGAACCTCTATTTAGGTTAGTTCTTGCAAGTTTTCATGGATTTCATAAGGTTGGAAAGTTATCCAATACATTGGGCCTGCCCTTCTTTCTAGGTAGCCTTGCAAATAGCCCAAATTTTGGTAAAACATCTTTAAAAGAGAGTGAGAGCCCAATTGTCTAATTCAGCCCATACTAATTCATTGAAGCAACCCAATAGTCTATGATAAATGTATGTCAAATGTACCACCAATACATTCTTGTGGTCGTGGATAATGTCATGCGGAAAGTTGGAATTTAAAGGGAAAGAATGAATACATTGTTTTTTTAAATGGCCTAAAAATGAAAATAGGACAAGCAAATTGAAACGTAGAGAGTATATTCTCTTTTCATGAATGTAATTCAACAACATATCTCTATTTGTCGACTCATCACACTTGAATTGGAAGTTAACGAGGGGTTTACCTCCATCCATTGAGTCAAGTAATTCGCTATTGGAAATCCCCCCACACCTATCTCATTTCATGCTATTCTTTACCCTTCTCCTAACTGGATCCTAGTTTCAGCCAATCAAGATTTGCCCGGAAAACAAATAGATATTTACATACAACTACTAAAACCATAGTTGAAAATTGATGATCATCTTGTGAGAGAAGAAAGAAACCAAAGATTGGAAAGAGATGAAGCCATGGAGAGGAACCATGACAAGAAGGCTAATCCAGCAGATATCTGATATCTACTATATAATCCAGCAGGACAAAATGTTTCATCAGCCCTCTGCAAAACATCAACAATACCAGCTATTGAACTTGCTGCTGCTAATGTCAGGAATGATAATGCCTGTAAAACATGTTCTGTTTTTCTGTCAAAAAGTATTCAAATGTGGAGTACTTCAGAGATTTAACAAGAAACAAGACACACCCAATCTCCAAAAACAATGAAGAGAAGAATTCCGGGGTGACGAATGGGGCAACGAATCAAAACAGAGTATACGTCAATCAATGCCAGTGTAATGCTCCATGGGATGACCAAACCCATGATTGTTACTAAGAAGCTGTGCAACAAAATTTATCAACAAGTAAGATGATCATAATATTATGACAGACAATTTTGAGGTCTCAACTAATAGTTATTATTCCAGAAAGTCACTTTCTTAGTTATTAAAGAAAATTGAAATCAAGAAGAACAGTTGATTTCTGAAATAATAACTGTTAATTGAGTGACCATCTGAAAAAACTAACCCGCAATTTGAGCACAACTAGGATTTGATCTAAAAGATCAAGTGATATGGATGCTATGTGAATTACTGGAATCTTGTCATTTAAACCTCTGCTATATGTACTTAGTTCCCTGGCCAGGCACGCACGGAGGTCATATGTGCAGAAATGAATCCACAGGATTTAGAGTCGATAGGTTCAGAATGGGTGTGATCCTATTAATATACCTTTTTTGTGTGAGTTGAAAAAGCAACGGGCTCAATTGAACTTGTAGAACCCACCCTAAATATTTGGAGATTATTATGTTTGACAAGAAAAATAAAACAAAGAGTGTAATAAGAAAGTACCAGAAGGCAGTATAGTTATGGAACTCAACTCCTAAAGACATGAACAAAAGAGAAGCAGCAGAGAAGATGGTCTGCCCAAATCTCAAAGCAAAACTAGCACTTGTCCCAACAGCTCCTGGTACTTCATCATCCATGACCATGTGTGTGTGGTATTAGAAAAAAACAATATGATATTATATTCACTGCAACCCTCTAACTGATGAAGATGATCACAACAAGGACAATAGCAGCAACTACTTTTTCTTTTGCCCAAGTTCATCATCATCTTCAGGTGTGATACCAAATCTTTGTTTACCCAAAATATTCATGACACGACAGATAACACATCTCTGGCAATGGACACTTAAATAGATTTTTTATTTTTATTTTCAAAAGTAGAGAATTTGTGCATGATACTCCAAAATGCTTTTCAAAGTAGGATTTTAAGAAAGGATTTGACAAGTGGAATTGCATATTACCTCTCCTTTTACTTTATTTTTTTCAGCTTTGAGGAGACGGCTATAAATTATTTGGAGTTTGTTTAAGTTTGAGTCTATGCAGAGTATCCAACATGAACTGGTGCAAAATTACTGTCCCTTTCACACAGTAGGGTGCAAAGCAAATGACCAACTAAAAAGACATTTGCCTTTATTGACATAGGAGTAGGATCTGTGCACATCCTACCCTGCCCAAACGGAGAGTCTCCAATTTGACCAGAGTAGTTCATAGTTACCTAGTGAGTAATATTTGTTTCTAACTATGCAATTATCCTGTCGATTCAAAGTATTAGCACCCTTGCCCAGACGAAATTAAGTATTTAAAGATCTGCATCAACCTTTCAAACATGACGATTTCAAAATTCTACAAAAACATTTGTATGTGCGGCAATTTCTGGTTCTAACTATCATCTTCTGATAATTACTGCTACCTGAAAATTCTATACATATTACAAGCCATTAAAGATCTTTGCACCATTGCGCCTTTCACAAATCCAACAATGTACACATAAGGAGACAGAACGAAGATGAAAATTCATTCTTATCACATTAAGTTCTTCTACACAAGAAATTTGTGTGTCCTGGGTTTCTCCCATGAAAGAGAGCATATAGCACATTTCAAGCATTTCAGCGAGGTTGCATTTGAACAATTAAGCAACACGCCTACATAAACAAAACAAGTTGATAAAATGTATCACTTGAACGGTAAGTTTGATCTCAACAACTAGGATCATCACCAATTACATGTCAACAAATTTCAAAATAGGGACATATATGGTTATGAAAGGACAAGAAAAAAATATTTCCTCCGTTCCTTCTGATCTTCCATTCCTCGAGAGAAGCTGCACAAGGAAAATGCAAAAGCATAAATCAACGAGTTTATACGATACCACAAGCTTTATGCACACAAGTGCCAAGTAATACAAAATGTAGTTTGACAAATTGATTAAGAACCCACAGAGAGTGAAGGGCTCCAGAGAATATTGCACAACATTTGTTAGAAAAAAAAAAGACTGAAAATTTTGAGGCATATTCTTTTGAAGGATACAAACAAGTTTCTTCAGGAATCCTCACAGCCAAAATGTTACTGTAAAATCTTCAATCACTGTTCACAGACCACAGTAATGTAATTTAAAGAAGAAGAAGAAGACCATTCTGAAAAGGTTTCTTTTATCTGAAAGATGTTTCAGCCAAAACTAAAATATAAATTCAAAATTTAAGTTCCAAGTAAATTAAACCTGTAACAGAAAAATAAACACAAAAACAAAAAGAGTCTTTCACTTGAAGGTCCGACCCGGCCCATGCCCAAGTCATTAGATATATAATATTTATTTACAAATACAAGGATGTGGAAAAGTTCCTATCGATGTGGGAAAGTTCCTATATGTACAAACTATTCCAACAATCCCCGACTACTTTGTAATGTTTTCCATAATATGGGTATCTTAAATAGATTTGATTTTTCTATTAGTGTAAATACTTTTAAGTTTGACGATGTTGATGATTAACCACAATTCATTATATCATATCAAAAGTATCACACATATGACGTTATAATAGCGACTAAACAAACCATAACTTACTTTAGCACTAAGACGGCCATGTGCTACTAATTCTAACTTCATGAATATTTACAAGACCAACTCTCTAGATCTTGTTTAAGACGGCGCACCACTTCAATGCTTTTTTTATACCAGGTGTTCGAGTCAACTTGCGTGCACCTCTACTAATTCCACAGGATATCTGCTAACTCCCACTAGCAACAGACATCACACTTGAATACTCATATAGGTCAAACTAGACATTGTCCCTATTACTTTACACTTGCTAATTTCATTAAGAATTAAATCAACCTATCCTTGTAACAGTTTGCATTATAGAGTTTGTCATTGTGCCCTTGTTATGATGGGCATTTAACAACTCTCTGACTCCTAACATATCAATATGCAATACTCGGGAATTAGGATCTCTAAAGAAGATCAAACCAATGTTTTAACAATGCAAAGTAACTTGTTAGCACCCATTGAACTTGTATTGCCAGAGTGTATACTAACTCAAAGTTGAGTTCCCATTGCTTGTGTTTTTAGTTTAAAGATTTTAGTATCATACCTTCACGATGTATTTGTATTCTAGTTATTGCTTTTGTAAGTGGATATGACATATTCTTACAAAATCTCACATACACCATAAAATTAATTTCATTACTTATTAACTCTTTTGAACAAGCATGTCTTAAGTTTATGTGTCTTGATTTTCCATTATAAATCTTATTGTGAGCTACACATCGCAGTCTTACTTTGGCAAAATATGGAAATGGCTGGCATAGGTTGTGGCCACAACTTTATGACTAATAAGTAATAACATGTTCCATAGCCATTCCGCTTCCTTTGCCGCAACTACTAATGCAATAAATTCATATTTCATTGTCGAATGGAAAATACAAGTTTGTTTCTTGGATGCTCAACTAATGGCGCCACCCGCTAGAGTGGATTTGTTTTCATTAACACTATTAATCCAACTTGCGTCATACATAGTCTTCCAACTCAATTGGAAAACCATGGCATACATCATATTACCTATGGCACTTGTATATTCTAGTTATGCCACATTTATGCTAGTGTTTTCAATCAACTTAACACTAAAGTCACAAGGATTATTAAACTCATTTATATCCAAAGGACTAAATGTGTCGAGTTTGTCTAGCTAGTAATAAAATATCTTTTACCACCTCAAGTTAATTCTCCATATAATTCACATATATCAGAATGTATTAGATCTAGTAATTTTGTAACTCTTTCAACTTTTCAAAAAGGTTTCTTAGTCATTTTCGTGTGTATGCATATTTTACATTATTCTACATGTTTATTATTGCAAGCAATATAATCATTTTTCGACATAATTTAATGAAATAAAATTTAGATGTCTAGTGCCATCAAAGAGAACCAAACTCAACAATATAAATAGAAGCGATTTTTATTGCACCAATACATAGCTTAAACATGTCATCAAAATGGTATCCTCCTTTCTACGAATAAACCACTCTTCAACACTATTACATGATCATATTCTATTACCATCTTGAAATCTTCTTAGAAAGCAAACTAGCAGACACTAAATGCTTCTTTCTTTCAAGAACATAGTACACATATAGCAACATCATCCCGAGGATTGCAGAATGATGATAGAAGGGCAAGTATTGGTATGGTGGCTTTGGATAGCCTTGGGAAATTGCTTCATGCCCATGGATCCCCAATCCTATATGTTGGGAAAGTCATGACTGTTGAAGCGATTACTATTAAGAAAGCTCTTAAATGTGCTATCAGTAAAGTTTGGAAGAGAGTGATGTGCTTCTAAAATGAGTTGTTGATATGCTTTTAAAACGAGTGGTTACTTCATGGGAGATAGAAGTGATGTGTGAAGACATTTGAAAGCATTCAAGCATGTTGAATCATGTCGAATTTCTTTATATCCCTAGATGCTTGAACACAATAGTTGATAGTTAAGCTAGATCATTTATCTCTTGGTTGAAGGAAATCTTTTCTGAGAATGTTTTCCAAAATTGGGATCATCAATGAATATGTTTGAACTATGTAGTTCGTTGATGCAACAAAAGCTTTCACGCATGTTGAATCATGTTGAATCTCTTTAGATCCCTAGATGTTTGAACACAATAGCTAATAGTTTAGCTAGATTCTCTATCTCTTTGTTGAAGGAATTCTCTTGTGAGAATGTTTTCCCATGTTGGATCATACAGGAAGCTATGAATATGTTTGAACTATGTAGTTTGTTGATGCAACAAAAGCTTTCAAGCATGTTGAATCATGTTGAATCTCTCTATATCCCTAGATGTTTGAACACAATAGTTGATAGTTTAGCTAGATTCTCTATCTCTTTGTTGAAGGAATTCTCTTGTGAGAATGTTTTCCCAAGCTGGATCATACAGGAAGCTATGAATATGTTTGAACTATGTAGTTCGTTGATGCAAAAAAAAAAAAAATCTATCCCGAAATGGAATTTATTTCAATTGTCCCGTTTCCTGAAACATCCGCAATGACATGGTTGCCCATCAAAACTTTCTCGGGATCCTTCACCTTTAAATAGGTTTAGAACTAATTTTCATAACAGATGTGAATGGTTGCACCAGAATTCAGCCACCAGTATTGACTAGCAAACATTAAATTCTTCATCATTTTAAGAACACGATACAAATTTAGCAACGTCAACTTTTGTGCCAAGGTGAAATTTATTTCAACCGTCCCTCTCTTTTCCTCTCATTTCCGAAACAACTACATTGACATAGTTGCCCATCAAAACCTTCTCATGCTCCTTCACTTCTGCACAGGTCTTGAACTGATTCTTTTCATAACATACATGTTGCGCTAGAATCCAGCCACTGTTATTAACTAGCGCAGACATTAAATTCTTCTTCATTTAAGGAACATGGTACACATTAAGCAACGTCAACTTCTGTCTCGAGGTGAAATTTATTTCAACAATCCCTTTTCTTTTCCTTTCCTGAAACATCAGCATTCATGTCCCTTATTTGGCTAATTAAAGGTTTGGACAGACATCTGGAGATAGATTATGTCCCTTAGTTAAATCTGCTTGTCAAAGTTATCACGCAACATCAAGTCGAAAAGTTAAGTAAACTTGTTTTTTTTGTATCTTGAACTTGAAGTATATTTGCTGAAGTTTTTTCTTTTCAACTTTTGAGTTTTCAGAAAAGCCATCCTTGAAGGATTAGGATTTTTGCCTTCTTTGATCTTTTCTTGACTCTAATTCGGATGGCAACTGAAATTCACTGTTGCCAAACTGGAAAGCTTGAAGACCCGATTTACCAGACAAACAACTCTACTTAATAGTCCAAAAGTCAAACAAGATCTAGCTCGTATAGCTCAACTCAGCCCCATAACATCATCACTAATAAAAATGAGCTGAGCCAAATACAAATGCCTACGGTATTAATACATTAATCAATTACACCTCTATTCCAAAGAAATCCTCAAAAATTCACCATTTTTATACTATCGTAACCCTTTTCCTATATCTAATACAGACACTTAAATAATAATTACAATAATACAATGCACTTGATCATGTATCAGGAGACAAATGCATAAGAAAGCACTCAACTATGAAGTTGAAAATTGGATAATCAAGAAAAGTTTACCTGGGAAGAAAGAAGAACAAAACGAAGCTTTAATCTAGAATTCCAGCTTGAGTTCTTCTTTCTGATCGGAGAAATAGTGGAGGATGTATGGGGCGACTCGAATCACGGCGACCCAAGTACCGAACAGGACGACGTGGGTCTTCAACTGCTTCAAAGCAGCTGCCTTGTCAGGTTTACGCATGAACATTCCTGTAAACATTTTTGCTTCTTCGCAAAATTGAAACTCTTGATATTTGAGATTGAACAATCTAAAACCCTAGCTTCCAACTGAGTCGGAGTATCGGTGAGGGTTTTACGCTTTTTGTGCCGAAAATCAGACTTGGGGTCATGTTTAATGGTAATCGTTCCTGGGCCTCAGGCCCATCAGTCTTTAGGGGAGACTTGGGTTTTCTAATTACAATAACCCCTTAAAACTTGTACCTTCCGGATACATTAATTCTAATAGAAGAAGAATCCTTCTGTTGCGCTAAAAAGGGAATAAAATCTGAAAATTTAATTAAATCCCATAAATTACGCTTACGTTTCTTCTTACTCTCAATCATACATAGGCAAATCCAGAACGAAGAAATTTAAAATTTGAAATTGCTCCCCCCCTGTTCAGGGAAGAAGCCTTTCAGATTTGATTCAAAAATTTGGGTTAGAGCGATGAGTTATGAAGGATACAAAAGTGATGGAATTGTTGTTGGACAGACGATTTCCTTTTGAATCTTCGAGTTCATTGAAGATCCTTTCAATTTTGATTCAAGTTGTTTGGATTTACTATGTATACCCACCGTTTTTTAATTTTTTAATTTGTATATTGATATATAAGTCGTGATACATTACTAGTTTGATATATATGTAATGTGTTTTTAGATCCCAAAATTCTACTTTCCATTCTTCAAAAAAAATTCTCAATTTTTAAATCAAACTTGTCGACAAATTGTACTGATACAACATGAACATGTCGATCTTGTTGAGACATTCCAGAATCTGAGAAAGTGAGGTGAGGTATGAACGATACAAAATTGATGGAATTTTTATTGGTCAAAATATTGGTTTGTGAATCTCAAATCAGTCATTGCAACTGAATTAGAGATCGATGAGTTGACAAAAAAATTTGGAGATTTGATACATCGTTGAGGTGAAGAAACAAGAGTTTGAATTTTCAATGTATCCGTTATGCATTGATACAACAAACAAAAGGGTTGAAGACATGCATAGCTTTGATGGATCATTCATACCTTCTATAATGTTGTGAAATTATTTTTTGAATTTCGTTTTCGAAATGAATAGATTTATCAATATATTACTATTTATGTATCTTGTTTAAATTGATAAAGTGTTGTATTTCTACTAGATACATTAAATAAGAAATTGTTACCCATAAGATGTTAGGTTTGAGATCGATACATTACTGTTTGGTAATTGTTATGTATCGGATATATTTAATATAAATTCAAATTTACGTATCATGCCTAAAAAATTAGTACATGATACATTATTATTTATGTAACTTATTTTGTTTGAGAGCAGAATCCATATGTATCAGGAATTTGTAGATGACAAGGCTGATACATGATAAATGATACATTTGGTAGAATTTTTGTATCAAATAACAATACTAACTAAGGTTATGTATCAAAACTAATATTTGAACACGATACATTGTGCATGATAGAATTGTAATGTATCATAATGTTGAAACGAAGGCAGTATACATTAGTTTAAGAAACAAAATCAACTAGATACATTAAAAATCTGAACCTATATGTATCAGAAAAGATGAACAACCAAAAAATCGGGAAAAAAAAAATCAACAATCTAATCAACGGAAAACAACGAAGATGTATCCTTCTCGAACTAATTGGGTAAGCCCATTACTGAAAGATCGAACCAATTAAATGAAGTGTATCAATACCGCCATTAGAAATTTCTGAAATAATTACAAATGCACTCCAAGATGAACTCTCTGCATTAGCAACGTTTTCCACCCCTCTTCCAGTAAAGAGACCCGAAGTTATGTCATAAGATTGATGATCAATAAACAGATGAAAAACTGATAAACAAAAAGCTTCTTTTGGCATTATGCAAGCAATCACAATTACCTGCCCATATCTCCTCGTCACATATGTGTTTAGGAGATCCTTTTGTCTATGCTTAATCAATCACAATTAATTTTTGTTTTAGTTTTTATGATGAAAAAACTAAAAAAAAAAATTAAAAGAAATTAAAACTTGAAGTGATGGAAAGAAATCTAATAACTTGAAATCATTCATTGAAAAGAGAAATGATTTGAAATTCAAAAATGGATTAATATAGGTAACTGTAGAGAGATTTGTGGCTTGAAAAAAGGAAAAAAATCATGGGTATGAAATTTCAAATTAATGTATCCGGAAAAGGGGTGATGGGAGCAAAAGAGGGGATTTTTGATATTTTTGAAATGATAGAAAAAATAAGAAAATATGATAATAAATGGTATAGTTAGGTAATTTTTCCTTTATTTTTAGCAAATAGAATTGCTGGAAATGATTAGACCCCTAGCTGGTAATTACATTTTTTGACTTGTCAAATATGTATCGTAAAAAAATCAATTATATCTATACTTCAAGCTGAATTTAGTAGCGAAAAAAAATGAGACGACTCTTGAATTATTTAGATAAATTCTCATATTTTTCGATTGATTGATCGAATCAAATAAGACTATTTGAATAAGTTATACCTATGGGTGGCAACATCAGCGTAAAAAGACAATTGATCCAAGTTTAGGTGGGTTGATGATGATCCCACAATTACTAATTCAATTATTTTTTATTCGTTAAAAATTAAAGAAATATTAGTTATGTTTACTACTAAAAAAGTTACAAGAAAATAATCAAAGGAATTAAAATTTAATAAAAGTTGAATTGGTCGAATTATGACTCATCATCTAGCCATTTTGATCCGGCTCATTTCAATCTAAATCTTTTCGTTTATTAAGTTGGTGAATTTTAATCGTCCAAATCCAGTTTATTCTGCTTTTGTTACGCGCCGGTGACAAGTTGGTGATATTAGCGTTATTTTGCACTTTTCCAGTCAAAAATATTCTCAAAATCCACATGCGCTTGTCGATTGATCTAATTGTTGTCACTTCTTCTCTTTTTTTGTTTTCTAAAAAAATAAATAGAGAATCATTGTTGACTTCAGCTTTCATGAGTCAATTGTATGTCTAAATGGATTGTGTTTTAAAAGACTAGAAGCATTCCATCTTAAAAGGTTTCTAATGTTTGGATATATTTTTTTAAAAATCTAAGTTAAGATAATAAAACTAAATAAAAAATCAGGAACTTATGGTCTCAACTTCCATTCACATTTTTTAGTCCACACTTTTTTTCTTTTATCTTTATTGTCTGATACGACTGAATTCGGATTTGAAGTTTTACATTAGAGATAAAACACTTTCTAACAAAAATAACTTCATACCCAAGATGACTCAAACCCAAAACTTCTTATTAATGATGAAAGAATACATATCACTCTATCACCAACCTTATTATCACTTTTCTTTGTTCCACGTCATATATGTAAATTGTACATCTCTAAGTTTATATTGTTTGATCTAAATATATTTCATACTTTACTTTATTGTAATAGTTTCTTATGATTTTGTAAAATTTAATTTGGCGTTTTCACCAAACATATTCTGAAACTTCAATTTGATTAAAATCTTAGGATCTTTATCGTGTTATCATATCTTATACGGCCCGACTTAAAATGACAAGAAAGATTATCATGCTTTGACAATTATTTTTTTTAAAAAAAAATAAGATATGCCCCATAAATAAACAGCTAAGCATACTTCAGTCTTCTCTCTGTTTGTGATGTGCTCACTTCAAAAAGCAAAAAAAACTCTCTTTCTTGTGAAGTAATCTCAAATTTATAAGCACAAAATCCGTCGAATGTCAACACATCCAATTACATGTTGCCACATCAGCAAAACTACACATTAAATTCAGTAATGGTGACGCAACACACCACAAAAGAATCACCCCTTCCCTCCCTCTCTCTTTCGCTAGTCAAAAGAACGCACTAAACAACCAACACCAACACATTCCTCCCATTAACTAACCAAACCCCCTCTCATGAAGGGAGGAGTGGGGAAATAAAAGCACCAATTCCACCTTTCGTTAATTTGCCCCCTGCATCTCATCATTCATCATGATCCTCCACCACCACCATCATATAGCTCCTGCTCCCTCACCGGTGCCGCCACACCTAAATAATTCTCAGAAAGCTCCTTCACCTTCATTGAATCATCCGTCGACATTTCAACCTACAACCACTTCTGCAACGTCCACGTCGGCATCAGATTTATCAACTACTCCACCGCCGGCTAAGTTACCGGTTGATTTCAGCCCTCCTTTGATTGCGATGGTTGTTATTATCGCTACCGCTTTCGTCATCATTACTTACTCGCGGCTACTCTCTCGCCATCTGCTCCGTTTACAAGGCCGTTATAGACTGTGGCGCCGCCGTCGCCGACGTTACGTTCCGTCGTCATCTGCTGGTGATATTGAGTCGCCTCCTTATCCTTTTGATCCTACTGATGCTTTCCATGTGCTATCTCCTTATGGATTGGACGATTCAGTGATCAAAACGATTCCTCTTTCTGTCTACACTCGAAAAAGCGGCGTTCATGATTGTGCGGTTTGCTTACTGGAGTTCGAAGAGAACGACTATATGCGTACGCTTCCGGTTTGTTCGCATGCCTTTCACGTGGACTGTATTGATATATGGCTCAAATCACACGCGAATTGCCCTTTGTGTCGCGCCGGAATATTCCGCCCAGAGTCGCCGTTTACTCCGTTGATGGCAGAAAGGATTCGCCCGAGCTTCGATGACATGATGTTGGAAAGCACAATTCTAGAGCCTTTGGATGAAATTCAGCCAGAATCCGATACCACAACGGTGTCTGAGATCACACAAGAATCATCGCCAAGGAGGAACATCCAATCAGAGGAGAGATTTAACAGACGTGATATATTGCTAAAACGTTCTTACTCCTTCGGATTCGAGAGGAATTTGGGATCAGAGAGATTAATGCTCGAACCAGCAACAGCTTCACCATGGCGGTACCGCAGAGCAATAGGATCAGGTAGCTTCTGGAGCAAAAGGCCTTCACCGTTCAGCTCTTTAACAAAGCCAAGAGTATTCTCCTCCCGCTATTACAGAGGAATGAAATCACCCTTCTTCCGGCGGACCAGAGGTGGATTTTTCCCATTATCGGAATCAAGCGCGAGATACAGTTCCGGCGGAGGTGGAAGCTCGTCAAGAAGAAGCAAATCATTCGCAAGTCCAATGTTCATGAGAACATCGGCGGCGGGTGGTGGTGGTGTATTCTCATCTAGCCGTCTAAGAAGCGGTGATCCAGAAGCGTTACTGTCACCGGACAGGTATCACAGACGGTGAAGATCGATGGACAGGTGATTTTTCGGGAAACGACAACCGTCCGATCGATGATAGTTATGGCGGACGGTGACCGAGGAGGCGAGCGGGTGATGGGGTCAGGTGACATTAATGGTGCGGGGAGAGTTACATTGGGAAGAAGAAGAGGAAATTAATGCGATGCCTGCTGGTCTGTGGAGGTCATTTAATACAGAGAGAGAGAGAGGGGGAGAAGAGCTATTGCTCCAAGTGTTGAGATAAAGAAAAAGCTAATGTGTGCATTTATTGATTGGGAAATTTTGACTATTATTATTATTATTTTAGAAGCGTTACTGAGAGAAAGTGTTGGAGCTTATCCAAAAAAAGGTTACTCACGGAATGGACCTAATTAAACTTACTTTTTGCATTGGATGATAGTGTGTAAGATTTGGTACCTTGTCTTTTAATTTCATGCATGATAAATCCAATTCAAAATATTTAAATTTGTTAGTACAAAAATAGAATTTTGGTTTATTCATTGTTTTCTTACTAACCCGTTTTCCATCCGTGAGTCAAGGTACCAAATCTTGATTAATAAATTTACCGCTGTGGAGATGTCAGAACTAAGTTTTAAAAATATAATAAAATATCAATCCTCTCTCTCTATTTAGAAACTCGGAAAATTTTAAAAATAAAGACAGAAATGCTTTTCTCCTTGGTGAATTTTATGGGTGGTGTAAATTTGAACTAATCAGAGGTCCTTTTAGATGATAATTGAGGCCTTTTAGATACATACTATATTTACATGTGGTAGGCAAAGTGTAGTAAGAAATTTAAGAGATGACATGTGGTAGGTGAGCAAGACAGACTATGCCACAAATCACTTTAATTATATTTAATTTCTTTTAGTTTCTTAAAATAGATATATTTACATGATTTTTTTAAAAGAACATATACATATGTGGGTCTGCCTCTCATGCCAAGTCTAGTAAGAGAATCAAGGTGGTGAAGTCCAATAATACCCAACTTAACGGGGACTATAATATATATTTAATATCTTTAATAAAATAAAAAATAACTATCAATAACTCACACCTCTTCAACTTATAATCTTAATAATATTCATAACTCCTTTTTTTTTTAATCTTCATAACCCTCAAAATTAAATTTATTAGTTTTATGACATCTTATGGTATTCCTCCTCTTTTTCTATATAAATTCATATTTTGTAGCAAGAAAAATTTCCTTCAAAGTTATTCTTTCACTTCTCCATCACCATATCATACATTAGAGTGAGGAAGAAATGCTAATCATCACATCATATGGTTGCTTTCAACAAAGTCGTAAAGAATCTATGGATAAAAATGCTTCTTTTAATTTTTTAAATTATATTTTTTACTTTAATAATTTATGTGATGTTATTTATTTTGTTTAGTCAATTTAACTAATCTTTGAAACTAAATTGAATAAACTCAATCCAAATAAAATCATGGAGTAACTAACAATTTCATAATATACTATTTGTGCTTGTAGGGTGAAGAAGAAAGTTGGGGAAGATACAAAAGTAGAGAAAATTGTGAATTTTGGAAGAAGATAATGTAGAGTCTTACAATAAAAATTTGATCTTTTTAGTTTTTCTTTCCTATTCTCTATATTTCATTTTTATACTTTATTGAAGAACTTAAAATATAAAGATTTTTTTTTCTTTTTCTTTTATATGACTATAGTTGTACATACATAATTCATTAGGTTAAATTATGATTAGTTCTTCTGAATTTTTATTATGATAATTTTTTGCAACATTCTAAAACGAACATTATGTACTCGATGTTACTGTTTATTTGTATGCTGAAGTGCATTCCTAAATACGACACTAAGATTAGAGGCATTTAAAAGAGCGGAAATTTGATAACTGACAAAAAGAAAAAAAACGTTATCCAAGCAATGAATTAAAAAAAATTGACAACAAATTTGAGTATTTATATAATTCTAATGAAAAACTAAAGAAACTATAAACATTATATGCAATACTTTCGTTTTTAAAAAAAAAGGTTAAAGATCCTATTTATTTTTTTCTTATTTATTTTATTGATAAATTTCACTATATTTTAATTTTTTATTATTATTAAAAAAGTGTCAATTATTACTCTCTCCATTTATTTCTATAATATATTGTAAAAAAATAAATGTCTCAAAATTTATTATTCTACTTATTCCTATTCTTTATTATAAATTTAAAGGCCTAAATATTTAACTCCAACCTTTCATTCTCCAAGAAGAATGAAATATATATATATATAAAGCTAAAATATTAAAAAAAAATGATTTGACACCTCTCTTTGGCCAATGATCCTTATTTATTTATTTTTATTTTTTATTGTTGTAATTTTCACTATATTTCTATATATAATAATTACTATTAAAAAATGTGTCAATTACTATTCCCTTCATTAATTTCTATTATTTATTATAAGAGTTTAAATACCTCAAATTTTGCTACTCCACTTATTCTTATTATTTATTGTAAATTTAAAGGCAAAAATATTTATCACTTAAATCTTTCATTTTCTCCCTAACAAATGAAAATTTATTAAAATAGAGTAGTCTAATGAAATATCATTTCAAATAGCTTGAAAAAAGTTAAACCATCCCTTTAACTCTCCTAATTATGAGATTTCTCTTTTTATTTAATTTTCAATAATCTAAAAAATATTTACATAATTAGTCAATTAAAGAATAAGATAATTGCTCACTAAATAATTTTTAAAAATGAAAAAACGTAACTCTCCAAAAAAAATTCTAACATCCATTTATATTTATTATGTTTCATGATGAACCCATGATTAAAGTTGACAATAAAAAAATATTGCACTAGCCAAAACAGTTAATTTTTTCTCTATTTTCTTATTTATTTTATTAGTTTATAAGAATAAATGTCACAATTATTATCATTTATTATCCAAATTTTTCATATTCTTTGTTGAAAATCAAAACTCATCCACATATTGATATTCGCTTTTAACTTCTTCATCTTTATGTAGTGTTTGGATTACATAATTTATTCAGTTTTTATACAAAATTGATATTTGAGCTCTCTTGTGTATTTATTATTTCTAATTTTTAATGTAAATTTTTTACGAAATATTAATTTTTATGCCTTTCATATGAAAGTTTTGTGTAGATATATAACAAAAAAGTTTAAGCTTTTGATTTTATCAATTAAACAAATTGGTATGCTCATATTTTAAAGTAATAATTGTGAAAAATTTAAATTATAAGCAAGAAAAATTACATGAACTCTAAATTCATATAGTTAAATAAATATATAAACGTAAATAGTATTATATAAAGGAAATTATTAGTGAAATAACATAAATAATTTAAAACACCCAAAAATGAGATAGCAACGTATATAAAATTGCGCATAAAGAATTATGTCTTTGTATTGTTCCAAGGAAAAAATATAATTATCTTCTTATTTTTCTTGAAACTAATTTAATTATATATTTTTTTCTTTTATTGTTATTTTCTGTTTGATTTTTTCATATATATTTTAGTATGATAATTTCTTAATTTTTTTATATCAATTAATATAGAAAAATATGACCGTGCAAAACGCGATTTGAGAGATATACAGTACTTCCTTAAGAGGGGTGATAAATAAATTATTATGCGTCAAATGATAAAATGAAACAGAAAGGAAGTAGTACATTAAAAGATGAGTACTACCGTATAATATTTGAACTTATGCATGTCAACATTAAGATACACGTATCCGAGATATGTTCATCTTTCAGATATATGTATTTGAGATATGTTTTTCTTTCATATATATGTATCTAAGATGTGTCAATAGCTACATTACAAACGCGTGTCTATTTATATAGCATGACAGAATTGCTCAATTAGTGGAGTAAATCACTCATTTAACTGCTTTTGAGAATATGTAGCATAACAACTTCCAAAAAAATTTAAAAATCTTCAAATATTTTCCTTCCTTTTTGTGAGAAATTGACTAAAACAATGTAAATTTCATATTTCTATCAAAATTTAAATAACAATATATCTCAAAATAAACATAATATACATAAAAGTTAATATTCATTTCATGTATCAACATATACATAACTAACAATGCATCTAAATAAAACACAATGTATATAGATTAGATACAGACAAAAATAGTCAGATATATTGTAATTACATAACAGATATATATTATAATATTAAGATACATGATAGAAGGTCAGATACATATGACAAGACTCGGACTAATTTACAAATTGTGTCATATACATCCCTACATCTCTACTAATGCATAAATCTCTAATATATTAAGTAGATACATCCATATTTAATAAGAAACATTGATAAAAACTAGATACATATAATCGTATCTCAATTATGTGTCAGTTACATTAATAATGTGTCAAAAACATGCGTAAATCTCCACTTATTAAAATTTTCCGATTATGTTCATGGCTGGTTAGGCATCTCACCGCAGCGGTGTTTGCTTCACTTTTTTATTTGTCAATGTTGCTCATTGCTTGCTGCGCTCAGATCCAATGGACCTCCGCCAGACCGAAAATTCGACATGAACACTCCTCCAATTAGGCCTTTCGGCTTCCTAATCGTTTATAAAGAATCATAATGCAAATCTTCTGAAAATGATCTTTCGTGACAAATTCAAATTGGTGTCAATTTTATTTTATTCTACTTTCAAATTTACTCTCCGAACATCTATTTGGTTCTATTGGGTTCCACAAATCTATATACTGACATCACCAACAACCAAACTACAAAATAAATTGAAGATAATAAAAAGTACAATAAGATAGTTTATGAAAATACTGTTGTTACGAAAAATTGACAAAGATTTAACGAATAGTACTGGGGACATATGGAACGGTAAATATTTGTCTGCATATGTTTCTTTTTATTATTTTTGTCATCTTAGTCACAAATTACAATTTATACATAAAAATAACATGTCCAAAGGTCAACCTTTTTTTCCACCGTCCGCTTAGAGTTACTAACGACACAACAAAAATAATTTGTTTTGTTCTTAATAGAGGTAAATACCCTCGATTGTGAGTTTGAATTTTTTAAAAAATAACAAAAAGATGAAAAACATTCCTAGAAGAAGTGAAAAAAATAAAGGAAAATTTAAATTGCATTATAAAATATAAATTGTCGTCAACTCATCTAAAAAAGATAGAGAATAGAGCTATAGTATATATGTTTGGTTAATATAGTCGTATGATAGATTTTGAGGTGATAATTGGGTGGGTCAAGTTTTATTTAGACGGGTCATAATGGGTTAAAATAATAATTGGGTCAAGACTCAATTCAATTTAAATTTGCTTGGATCAAAATATGAGTTGAGTTAAAACAGGTTAAGTAACAAGTTATATAACGGGTCAAAATCCAACCTAACTCAATAATTACTAAGCTTAATTATTTTATTTGGTCTTTAAACTAATTAGTATCTAATTAATTTTTTTTATCTTTATAATGACTATACATATAGCATATCAAATTGAAAAAAAAATATAAAAAATATTTTGACAAGATTTCTCATTAACCAATTCGGGGTACATATCAATTCGATTTTTAATGTGTTGAGCTAATGAATGGACATGTCAATAACTTGTCCATACTTAAACGGTTGATTTTGCCACCCTTAGATAAATTGTAGTAGTAATAAACTTCATTAGCTTGACTACTCTCCTTGTTCACTTTTACTTGTACATTATTTTAAAAATAGATTTTTATTTTTATTTGTTACTTTTAAAATATTAAATAAAAAATTCCCATATTTTATACTTAGCATTAATAACTTATTTTCTAAATTACTTTTCAAAATTTAATATTAAACATCAATTAATATGAATACTATAGTAAAATAGTCATATAAATTTTTTCTAGTGAACAAATTGAGATGTAACCGGTAAAAGTGAATAGAGAATTATAATCAAACAAACAAATTAAAAAGAAAAAATTATTAAATGGATGGGTTGAATTTGACTCATTATTTAACTCAGATTAACCCGTTCACTTAGAACCACTCTATTATTTTACAAAAAAACTACTACTATTTTCTCTGTTAAAAAAATGATCTATTTCTTTTTTAGTCTGTTTTAAAATAAATTGGTCCCTTTTCTTTTTGATAATATTTTAATTTTAGATTTTCACGTGATATATTTAAGATCATAAAATTATATAATATTTTGATACATTTGACATAAATTTAATTTAGAATTACAAAATTAATTTTATTTTCAAATCAAACTAGATCATTATTTTTTTTCAAACGGAGAAAATAATACATAGGAATAAGGAATAAAAGGTGAAAAATTAAAGTGTCACCGGGTAAGTGAGCTGACGCAATAAAAACAGTGAGAAGATAAGGATTCTTAGTTGTTTCATGAAAACATCCAAATAGTTAACTGTTGTACCGTTTTACGCATTTCCCTTTTTAAGTATTCTTTACATTTTGGCACGTAACTTTCTGGACTGTTTAATTATTTAGTGATGGATTATATGAAACAAACTTAATTACGTAATCAAATTGAGGAAATAGCTATAAATTCAACATCAATAAATTTGCAACCACTTTCTTCACTACACATTTAATACAAATGTGCAAAGTCCACAGCCTAAACTGACCCTATTACTTGTGTATTAAATGCATGTGTAATCTTTTTACAATCTGTAGCGTCCGGATCAGTTATTTCATCAAAAATACATTAATATAATTTCGTCTAGATATCAAATAATTGACACCAGCAAAAGTAGGTACCAGTTACTGAAACCAATTAAAGCCTCCATAACTGGTTAGCTGGTGTGTCATGAATTTTGCTGCATTACATCTGCTCAACTAACCACTTTTTTCCACAACTCATTTCCTTTTTCTCATAATTACTATGGACATATATTTATTTATATAATTTCATTACTTTACTGAGATTTTATAGAAATTAGCTTTCAATTCTCAGGGAAGAATGTCAAATTATACAGTGAAAGTTGAAGAAAGCCGGCCAGCTGCTGACGGAAAGCCGTCAGCAGGGCCAGTTTATAGGAATATTTATGCTAAAGATGGTCTCATGGAAATGCCTACTCGTTTTGAGTCACCTTGGGACTTCTTTAGGTAATTAAACTTCAATTTCCAAATTGTTATTTTTTTTTCTATGAATTTTTCAATTCAGTAATGTGAGTTTCTTTGATAAATGCTAGTCATAAACCCAGATATATACAGTGGGTTGACAATTGTTTGAATTGATTAGGTTCATGAAACATGTGTTTGCAACAATTTTAAAGTGATGAAAAATAAATTCAAAATCACAAATAAAATATGATTGGACTCTCGATCCCACAAAATTTCAATGTTTATAGCAGTATTGAGGCTTAGATGATTGATTGAGACGAAAATTTCAATGTTTGTGCTATAGTACATCACACTGGGTGAGGGAGTGTAAATTTTGTCTTTATTATATGATTTTTTTTGACAATCCACAACTCACAATCTAGCATTGGGAATTGAAGCTTTGTTGATTGATTGGTGATTCTTTCGAAATTTGTGTTATAGATGCCCATAATGGTTGAGGGACGGGAATTGTTTTCTTATCTAGTACTGCACAATCCACGCCTCATGATCTTAGCTTTTGGAATTCAGCTAGACTCAACGAATATTAATGCCCATATTATACTATTCGTGCTCTAGTTATCTTTATTAGTTTGGTTCGATATTCATTTTCTTATTCTCATTTTAATTTTTTATGCTTGCAGTGAATCGGTTAAGAAGAATCCCAAAAATCAAATGCTGGGCCGCCGTCAGGTTGTTGACAAAAAGGTACATTTTCTGCGGTGTTCAATTGTTGAGATGACTCTAAGGCCCGTTTGGTTATGCGATATGGTATCATGATATGATATCATAATATGAAATTATGAGATGAAATTAAAGTTTTGTTTGGACATGCGATATGAAATTTTTGTGTTGTATATTTTTTCTCATAAACATAAGAATCTCATAAGTATTAAAATAACCCCAATTGTTTATTCAATCTTACCAAATAAATAAAAAAATTATAAAATCACATAATAAATTACTACAAAGCTATTTGTTCCCCACTTAAGTAACTGTTTCATCTAACTTTAATTCAATAAAAAAAATTGAACATAAATTGTAGTGCACTAGTCTTTAATATAATCTTACCACATAGTACGGATAATTTCCTCACGTTGAACTCGCATTTCTCGATCATGTGACCGAGAAGACGAACCAACATTGTTACTTTGAGCCATTTGTTGGTCAATATCATCCGCAACTATATTTTCATGCTCATAGACCATAAATATTTCATCAATCCTTTGATATTCTCGCAAATAATTATGTAACACTGCACAAGCTATGACAATTTTCACTGCATCAATTTGATCTGCTCTGTTGTTCAAATAGATATAACTATAAGTTGTAATAAATACAAAACGGTAGAACTAATAAATTAGGTGTTGGAGTAAATCAAGAGAACAAATTTATTACTCAACAATCGGTTGGTGTGAGTTAAAGTGACTATATGTTGGTGAAAATAATAAATTTTATGTCGGTGAGAATAATAAATTTAAAAAGTAATGATGTGATTATAAATTTTATTTACATATAAAATAAATGGTTAGTAGATATAAACGTGAGGTTGTTTTAACAAAATATAAACTTGTAGATCAATTTTTGTATTAAAAAAATCTCAAATCATGATATGAAATTCCCATATCATGGTTTTTGGAGAATATGGAATCACATCTCATGATATGGAATCAGCGTAAATCACATGTCCAAACCTGATCGTGATATGATATCGCATGGCCAGGCTACTGATCTTTAAGCTTATTGTAATTTCAACATAAAATGCAAAATGTTTACAGGCAGGTCCCTACAGTTGGCTAACATATGAGGAGGTTTATGAAACCACAATTAAGATTGGTTCAGCCATCCGAAGCCGTGGTGTTAATCCAGTGAGTTCTAGCCCTTGTTATCAAATTAACCTCAGAGTTTGAGGATAATTTACACATTTAGGCTAAATTGCATATAAACTCTTAAAGTATACTTCTGTTTGCTTAGGGAGACCGGTGTGGCATCTATGGTGTGAACTGTCCTGAGTGGATAATGGCAATGGAGGTATACACTTGCTGTCTGAACACGAAGCAATATGTTCAACTTGCATCCCTCTTCAGAAACATAATAGCAAAAACTTGTTTTACCTTCAGTTATTGTTACATTGGAGCAATAATTTTGTTTGTTGATTTTGATCACAGGCTTGTAACAGCCAAGCAATTTCATATGTACCCCTCTATGATTCTCTAGGTATGTTCTTGCTCTTTATCTTTCTGTCCTCGTATCTTCTTGCTTTTGAAACAAAGAGAAGTTATAATTGTAGATTTTTTCTGTGAATTTGCCTTAATTGCAGGTGCAAATGCAGTTGAATTTATCATCAACCACGCTGAAGTTTCAATAGCTTTTTCCCAAGAAAGCAAGATGCCGGCTGTATTTTTTCTTCTCCTTATCCTCAATGTCATACTTTTTGCTTTCTTATTCGTGAAATGCAAATTACATTGCACACTTATACTGAGACAATGAGGACTGAAATGATGGTTCTGAAAGTACTATGTGGATTTTCATTGAACTGCTCATTATGTTCTTCCGATGAATTATCTAATGTATTTAATACGTCTGATAGATATATCATCTGAATTTAGCAGAAAATTAGCTTTAGGTAACATACTCAAAATTACCTAATCATTGAATTCTTTTGCAGATCTTATCATGCTTGTCTAAGTGCAATTCTTATCTAAAAAGTAGGTGAAATTATTAATTTTCGAAAATAAGCTGGTATTTGCAATAGTTCAGTAAGAGTAACTTGTATATCTTTTCTTAAGCTATCGTTAGCTTCGGAAACATTTCAAGCACACAGAAAAGTGAAGCCGAGGAACAAGGAGTAGCTTGCTTCTCATGGGAAGAGTTTGTTCAAATGGTAAAGACAATATGTAAAATGATGCATTCTGATCACTCGTTATTGCTCCCTTCACTTACACGTTGTGTCACTCTATGTAGGGAAGTTTGGATCATGAACTTCCTCAGAAAAGGAAGAGTGATATTTCCTCAATTATGTACACTAGTGGAACTACTGGAGAACCAAAAGGTGTCATTCTGACTAATGGTGCTTTCATGGGAGAAGTTCTGTCGATGGATCAACTTCTCATTGAAACAGACAAAGAGGTGATTTTGAGTAATAATTAGCAATATAACTACTATCATAAATTTTTGTGATTGGTTAGTGTCTATTCTTGATCCATCAATCAAGCTTGAACTTAAGACATCATATAGTTATCATTAGGCTACCAGGAAATCCTGTTTGGCTAAAACAGATAAGAAAATCAACTGTTGGTTTATATGTTTTCTATCTTATTCTCATTAGTGCAATAAGAGCAAAGTGTGATCAATTTGTCTCAATTTCAGGGAACGGGGGAGGACGTTTACTTTTCGTTCCTTCCACTGGCTCATATATTTGATCAAATAATTGAGACATATTGCATATACAGAGGTGCTTCAATAGGATTTTGGCAAGGCGTAAGACAAATATATTCTTTCTGCACTGAATTACTTATAGCTTTTCTTTTACTATAAACTTGCTGTGTCTTCAAAGTCAATTGATTCAAATATATATTTGCAACTGAATAACAGGACATTAGATACTTGATTGAAGATCTTCTGGTATTAAAGCCGACTATATTCTGTGGAGTTCCACGAGTTTATGACCGGATATACACAGGTTCCTGATCTACTAATTCAGTAAACAAAGTTTCAAATTTGACATCAAAAAGAAAGTATTGTCTGATGTTGCTTCCAATTTCTTTTCGGTTAATTTTTGTTTTTTTTCCGGTGTGGGCAACTCAGGGGTGATGGATAAAATCGAAGCTGGAGGTACATTGAAGAAGCTGCTTTTCCAGTTTGCATACAACTAGTACGTCCTGTCATAACCTTTTCATACTTTAGATCAGCATCATTTGCATTTGGTTCCCTTCGTTGCCATCATATACTAAGCATTATATATATTACAGCAAATTAAGGAATATGGAGAAAGGACTGAGACAAGATGAAGCAGCTCCGCGCTTTGACAGGCTTGTTTTTGATAAGGTTAGCTATCTAATCCCCAGCATTTACCTGGTCCATATGTAGTTTGGTTAACCTTATTTGCATATACTTTTCTTTCCAGATCAAACTAGCATTTGGTGGACGAGTTCGTCTGATGCTTTCTGGAGCTGCTCCTTTGCCCAAGCACGTCGAAGAATTTCTAAGGGTGACATGTTGCTGTTCTTTATCACAAGGATATGGTATTGAATTTTCTTCTTCACTGTTGTTACTTCTTAATCACCTTTTTATCTGCTTATTTTGACATATTATTCTTCATTGTTAGGGCTTACTGAAAGTTGTGGAGGATGTCTCACATCCATAGCCAATGTACACTCCATGACAGGAACTGTTGGTGTTCCAATGACTACAATTGAGGCAAGACTTGAGTCAGTGCCAGAAATGGGATATGATGCTCTTGCAAGCGTGCCTCGTGGAGAAATTTGTCTAAGGGGAAAAACCTTGTTTTCGGGGTACCATAAACGAGAAGATCTTACAAAATCTGTACTTGTGGATGGATGGTTTCATACAGGTAAGAAAACACTTGAGAAGTGAATTACTTCTTTCTGCTATATGAAAGAAAGTTGCAATGCAATTATCAATGATCTGATATTTCATATCATTGAACTTGAGTTGTAATAACTCTGAGCATGAGAAAAAAATTCAGGTGACATTGGTGAGTGGCAACCAGACGGAGCAATGAAAATCATTGACCGGAAAAAGAATATATTCAAGCTGTCCCAAGGGGAGTATGTAGCTGTAGAAAACATTGAAGGCGTATACTCCAGATGCCCTCTTGTTACATCAGTAAGCCTAAACATTTGAACTTCAGGGTGGTCTATCTTCCCTGTTTACCCTGTTTCCTTAATGCTAATTAGGTTTTTTCGACATAGATTATGTATGTTTTATACTCATACTAACTCATCATCTGGTTCACAGATTTGGATATATGGAAACAGTTTTGAATCCTTCCTAGTGGCTGTGGTAGTTCCAGAAAGAAAGCCACTTGAAGACTGGGCCTCGAGTAATCAAGAAACCGGAGATTTTTCATCTCTATGTAATAACACAAAGGCAAGGAAGTACATATTGGATGAACTCAACAGCACTGCTAGGAAACACCAAGTATGTAATGTTTCAAATTTCAAATCCTCTTTTTTCTTTCTGGTTCTTATTCTGATCTAGAAAATACTTCCACAGCTTCGAGGCTTTGAAATGTTACGTGCGGTTCATTTGGAACCAAATCCATTTGACATTGAGAGAGAATTAGTTACCCCTACATTCAAACTCAAAAGACCACAACTGCTCAACTATTACAAGGTATTACAAGCTCAACTCAAGTATGTTTTGTCCTTACAGTTGCTAAAGTTCAGTGACTTCACTGTTATAGTGGATAAAGTTCAACGTCAAAAAATGGTTTTGTGAATGAAGTTATCAATGACTATATATGAAATTAACAACTAGATTTAGCAAAGATTTGTATAAGTCACTTGATAGTGTTAAATGTTGATGTTTGCAGGATATTGTGGATCAACTATACAAAGAAGCAAAGGCGAAAACTGCATAAAAGCCATATAAATTGGAAGTGCTAATCAATTTGCAAGCTTCTACTGATTCTTTCGAAAGTTCAATGCTATTATCGAGTGCTCATTACATATAATCTACATTTAGAACTTGATACATCAGAAAGCCCAGATATATATGTACTGTCCCAATCCTTTCCCTTATTTTATGTATATATATATGAACTCCATCATATATTTACCAAGTAATGAAAATTAAGTATCTTGAGTTAAGTTCAGAGTCTAAAAAATCTGAATATGCCATATCATTTGCCAAACGATAGAACAGAGTGATGCTTTAGGAAGGACTGACTTGGTTTATTATGGTCCCGTCTTTCTCATCATGCATAATGAGAACTTAGTACACTCGACTGCCCTTTTGATTAAGTATATTTGTTTGAACTGCTCACTCTAATGGAAATACTTGAAACAAGTTAAAGAAGGTAAAACGAAAAACATCCACAATTCATGGTAGATAAGATAACGAATTTTAGGTACACAAACAAAGTATATTCACATAAACAAACAAGCAATCTTTCACAAAGTTACCAGACAAATCTATATTGTAGAAAAACAAACACACTCAAATCTTCTCGAAACAAATTGCAATCATGATTTGTCGAATTTTTTTGTTTATAGAAAGTGGAGAATCAATGCCCAGACTGGATATACCAGAAGAAGGATGATTCCTATAGTGTTTGAAATTCCATGAGCTTTAGTGAAGGAATTTCTGAATCCACCAGATGCTCTAATGTGTTCTTGCAACAGATAGCATCCAATTACAAGGCAAATGAACGTACCGATCCAACTGTCCCTTATAGTATCAGCCAAAAAACTTGGAGATACTACCATCAGAAGGACCAATGCTGCTGGTGCTTCAAGCCAATCTGCACTCACAAGTGTCAAAATTAACAAATGGTGCCCCGTGGCCTAAGCCTTTCTATAAGAAGATATGTATATATATTGAACCTGGAAAGTGTTTTGGGAAAAAGAGGCGCGTTATAACAGCAATCAAAGATAGCCATTTTCCGAAATCTCCCCTGCAGATTTAGCACCAAGTGTTACAAAAAAAATTTCAAAGAAAAGTAAGTAGCTAGTGACAAGAAAAATAAAGTTTCAAAGTAACATATAAGTAAGTACCTGAACAAACCAAAGAGTAATGAAGGGAAACTCAAGAAAATGTAAGGAATTAGGAGGGTTGTGAGCATGTTGCTCCTCCAGTTTGTTCGATCCAAGATCAACAAGTAACTGTAAAATAGAATTGCACAAAGAATAAGAGGACTGCTAATCATCATTAACAATAAAGACTTTAGCTAACTCAACCTCAAAAATTGCATATGGAGTGTGAACATAAGGAACCAACACTAGGAAATTAACAAAATAACATAATGAGTTTGGATTCCAAATCAAGTTACGAAACAAATTTCCCCTAACTAAGCCTTAAAAGCTAGCTCATGAGGTCAGAATCACTCGGAAAAAAAAGGGGGATCACATACATAGCAGCAAAAGAAGCAATCCATTTGAGAAAAGAAGTGCCAAAACCAATTCCACCAAGCATGATGGCATGATTAGCTAACTTCTTAGCAGCAATCCCAATTTCCTTCAAATCTGAATCAATCAGATCACTGCCTACTGATGCTTCTCTCTTCATTGCCAAATAACTCTTCTTCATCCCCATATTCTGTATTACAATTTGGATATGCCTTATACATATTCTATATTAGGTTATATCCGAATTGACGATAAAATTTTGTGATTCGAATTATGCCACGTCAGGGCAAAGAGAAATTTATCCATATGTAATGATGACTCATTTGTTATCTGGAAGACAGATATTTTTGATAATGTATTTTTATTTTTAAATTTGGTCAGCTCTTGAAATATCCCTCTCATTGAATTAAGTTGGGCCTAATAATTCACCTGCCTTGTCACGTCGATTGTATTATTTGTTTAATTCTAATAATGGGAACGGGTAGTCGATTGATGCATTAAGTATTGTATTGGTCAACTACATGCCAAAAGATACAACTATTAGGTGGAAAAAATATATGTGTGATCATTCATTCCAACATTATTTTATAGTAGAAAAACAGAAACGTAACATGGGAGATTTAAATGCTACTTCCTACATTTTTTACTTTATTGTTAATCCAATTAGGTGGGGCGGGATAAAGCTTAATTCGTAAAAATTTCAATCTGTTCTGCTCCACATAGTAGTTTTCTATAATATCAACCCGCTTCATTCCATCCCGCATAAACTCGCCCCGCTCAGTTCCTCCAAAATTCTTATCTGATCCTTATTTTTTTTTTTGTTTGATCACATAATCAAGAGTATATACACATCATAGGATACAACTTTGCATCCAAACTTCAAATAAATAAACTATATTTTAATTTATTGTTATCCCTGATTCATTTATTTTTTCTAAATAAATTTTGATATATTAATAGTATCCAATTTCCATAATTCAACTGTGTGAACAATACATAATCTTCATTTTTCACTTGACCGCTAAATCAAGAAAAAAAATAAACAATCAGTTTATCACAGTACTAACCCAAACATATACTTTAGATTTTAGATTGAGTATATTTTCCTGTTGATCTATCTATACTAATATGGTAATAAACTTCAAATATAGACGAGAAAACTTCTATGTTATTTGAGATTTTTATCAAACAAGAAGCACTAGAACACAAGAAGGGAGGAGACCCGCACCCGCTCCACACCCGCATAATTTTAAAAAATCAAGGTTTTGATTCGCTCCGCACCCGCTTAGAGACTTCCCCGCTCCGCCCTGCATAGTCTTAAACCTGACAATACTCACGCCACACCACTCCATTGTCATCCCTGATTTATCCATTCAAAAATATTTGCCAATTGAAATAAAGTTTACCATAAGTTCCCTAAATTATAGTGATATTCTTATTTTAGTCCTTTTGATAGCTGACCAAGAATATTCAGTTTTTAACTAATCAGATTGTATTTTTTTAGTTATTTTATATAAGAATTATGTTGCATTTGAACTACTTTTACAAGTAATAGAATCAAAAGCATAAATTTCCAATTAATTAGAGGTTAAATATGCTTAATTATATATCACAAAAATCAAAATTAAAATTTATCAAATGACCAAAAATACTATTAAACCATAAAATTTGATACTTACTAATTTTGCTTTTATATATATATATGCCTCCCAGTTTTTCACATAGGCTAAATCAAGATTAATTGATGTTCTTTTCTCCAGAGTCTTGAACGTTACTGATGATCCAAACAAGAATTTACTAGTAAATATGTCGTAACGCCTGAAAAATTCCACCACCAACAACCTGCATACATGATGAATTAAAGTTAAATCGTAGACTAGAGGTGTCAAATGAGCGGGTTGGATTGAAATTGGAGATATTAAAATGGGTTGAAATAGAAATTGAGTTGGGTTAGGTCTTGACCCGCTTAATCTCAATAATTTTAATATAATGTTATTTAAGTTTTATAACTACAATTTGAATTTCAACTCAAGAGTTTTTTTTTTAAAAAGTTACAAATTGATAGATAAATCCTAAAAGATATAAAATAGATAGTAATTCATACCTTCAATATAGGAACATACATTACATCAATGCAAATAAAGAGACTTAAAGCGGATTGAAATTGGAGATTAAATTGGGCTCAATTGAGTATTCTCTTGAAATGGGTTAAAGGCTTGAATGAGTTGAGATTGAACCCAATTCAAATTATCTTGAGCCCAACCCTTAAAATTTTGGACGGATTGGGCAAATTACCCATAGTTTGGCTCATTTTTGACACCCTTACCGTAGACTGTTAAATATTGTGTCAAATATATATAAGTTAAATGCGATAAAATAAAAGATTATTAACCTGCACAACAACACAACTAGATCTTTCGCCGGGAATTGTTTGTGGCTAAAGTGCTACTATTACTACAATAAGTTTCACCTCGTAGCAAAAAGCTACTAATTGGCTACGAAGTTTTATTATAGCAGAAAAGACTTGGCTATATCGTTTACTATTGCCACAAGTTTTTATAATTTGAAGCAAAAATATTTATTTAGGTACAATATTTTATTTCAAATAGTTTATTGTGGCTAAAAGGTTACTATTGCTACAATAACTTTTATGTCGTGACAAAAACTTATGACCCGTTAGAAAGTTTTATTGTAGCAACAAATTTGTAGCTATTTAGCCAATTATTGCCTCAATGGTTAATAATTGTAGCAAAATTGAAGAATTGACTTTGTCAATTAGATTTTTGTGGCTAAGAAAATTTATGAATTAGTAGATAGCTATGAAAGTCAATTTTTTGTGGCTATTATAATGTAATTGCTACGATTTTTACATTCATAACTTAAATTTCGTAGCTATAGATATACTGTATTGTAGTACAAATAAATAAACTTATATTATCCATCACTGTGGATTGTCCTCAAGCTGTCACAGAATGCATTTTAAAGGTGGTCTAATTCCACTTTAATTTCTAGATCCAACGTATACTTATAGGCTGAAATAATTTGAATAGTCGTGCCTTTTTCTTTTTAACTTTTACAAGTAGTACTACGCATACATTTTAGTGAATAAAGAACCTTACACTCAAGTGGAATAGGAATGACCATTTCACATTGTTTTGTCACTTTCCTGCCTTTTATTTTATTACGACTTTGAAATCACATCCAACTGTATTGTTAAGAATTTAAAAATGCACGTGTTTCACCATTTTGGTGATTATATATTCTTAGAATAAATTGTCTTTAGTTAGGTAAATAATGTCAATATATATTTGGTGTATCTTTCATGTATGTATGTGGTTTCCTATTATGTTAGTGTAAATTAACGACTTCTATGACATGGTAATGTTTCACTGTTTGTGTGATTATATATGCTTAGAATGAATTGTCTCTGGTTAGTTAAACAATGCCAATATCTGGCGTATCTTTCATGCATGTTGTTTCCTACTATGTTAATGTAAATTAACGAGTTTCTATGACATAATCTATCGATAATTTTTTAAAGTTTGCATCAATTTTTACTTGAATCCTTTAACTAAATTTTGTTCATTTTAAATAAGATCCTACTCAAGTATCATTTAGAGTCAGATGAACGTGCGATTTATTTTTCTAAAATAAAGACTTGAATACTTTTCATTTTATAGGTATTTGAGTCTCTAACACATGATTATATAAATATATTAGGATATATACTCACTCAAAGTATGATCAATTTCGGAATCGCTTGAAATGCTCCTTAATAATGAATTTTTGTTTTAAGGCTTCCTTGCTTTAGCCCAAAATTTTGATTTAATACTTCAAATGACTGAATATCATGGTTCCTTTTATATGCTTAGTTAGTTACCTATGGGTAACTTATTCTTTAAATAACACACAGATTCATCAGTGTCTACAAGTCGGACATGTACTAGAAACTATGAGTTGTTACAGACACTCAAAGAACATCAATTATTTTCTTCGTTCATTTTTATTTGTCATAATTTAACTTGACATACTTATTAAGAAAATAATTATTGATATAAGTGTTTTACCAAACTATCCCTATTAAATGATGTCTTGAAAAATGATTTGAAAAATAAGTATTTAATGCTGAAGGTAAAACATGAAGAAAAAAAATTATTGTCTTTTCTTGAAATGAACGGAGGTCGCTTAGAGCATATGTTAAGTTGCCTTTATCATGTGGTGTCGGGAAAAGGCATTAAAGTAGATATCCAAAAGACAATACTTTACAAAGGATTTGATATCTATGAGTTGTATTCCAATCATTTGGGTGAAAGTTCTACCACATTAACTATGTTTTGTTTTTTTTTCTACGACTTTTCCAACATGTGAATATTGTGAGTAGATTTTTATATATGAAATATATAAAGGTGTTGGTTAATAATTACTGGAATTAATTCAGCAATAGAAAGATTTAATTAATTATTACATCCACTAAATTCATTACTAATTAGTACAAATACACCAACAAACGTTCAGAATAACCACATGCAAACAATAATGAGAGCCAAATCTTTTGACTATACATGCAAATCAAGACTTTGGCTAAAAATGAAGATTAATTAATTCAAATCGCTTTTTTCTCCAATGTCTTGAAAGTTATTAATGGTCCAGCTAAGTATTTACTTGACTCCACTGTAAATGTGTCGTAACGCATGAAAAATTCCACAAGCATCAACCTGCATACATTTATAGGTCCAAATTTGTTTAGTCGTGGATCAATATATATAAGTTAAACTCGTAAAAGATTATTAACCTGCATAACAGCACAGCCAGATCTTTCCCTGCACATTGTTTGTTATCGACTGTTGGACTATCAGTTTCTCTTGCATTTGACCAATAAACATATTTTAACAATTTTTCTCCTTCACTACCCATAAATCTCTCTGCAATAAACTCTTCTGGATTTTCAAATATATTTGCATCTTTTGTTGCAAATGTTTGATATCCAAATATCATTTCACCTTTTTTGATCAAAAAATTTGAATCATGGCTTTGGACCATGATATCTTCTTTAGCCTTACCGTACTGGAACGGAATTGGTGGTTCAATTCTCAACACTTCATACACCGTTGATTTAATCAAACTCATCTTGTTGATTGCTGATAGAGTAATGGACCCACCTTCTTCCTTGATGATCTTCCTGATTTCATTTGCTAGACGAGTGTGTAAACTCTTTCCTCCACTTGCCACCCACTTCATCAGAGACGGAAACAAAATTTTCATTCCACCATAAGCGTTGAATCCTACAATGAAATCAATTAACTTTAGTTACTAATTCGCTCAACTCGTCTCCAAAATTACACTTCACAGCTTGAATTTCTCAATATCTACCACAATTCCACTACTTTAAATGTCAATGACTAGTACCTTACTTAGACAATTCAAATTATCTTCAATGAACCTCCACATCAAGGATAGAAGAAAATAAAAAATCCTTCGTACGAATTTTATAACAAGTCCTACAATCTCATACTTCATCACAAATAATCACATTTCATGTTTTTGTTGGATCACCAAATAACATCATAATAGCAAACACTTTTTTGTTCCAATTTACGACCTCTAGTTACAATAGTAATATAATTCAAAAGGGGTCTTAATAACATTAGCAAGGTGGCAAATTTAACATACCTGCAAGAAAAACTAAGTTGTGGCAAGCTTCATCTCTTTTGATCCCACTCTTCTCAGCATCATCTAGTGTACTTCCAGCATGCTCGTTAAAAGCATCGTAAAGCTTCTGGTATTTCGATTTAATTAGAAAAAAAGGGAATTGGAAAGTATGCAACATTAGATCTTCGAGAAAATTGGGGACAAATTTTAGACCAATAGTGACCAATGGAGCCAGTTGAGGCAACATCCATAAATCAAAAAATTTTGGTCCATTAGAGCCAAGATTTGTGTCATGGGGATTTGTGTTGTTACACAACAAACGAAAAACGAAATCAAATGACATTGCATCGCTAATGTCGTTGAAATTTGCTTTCTTATATTTAGACATTTCAATTTCAAGATTTTGAAACAGTAGAGAAACAGAGTTTATAAATATAGGAATAAATTGAGTATGCAATTTGGATATTATAGATAAATAAAACCCTTTATGTGTTGCATGTTTTGGCTCGGATGCATCGAGAAATGCACAAGGACGATATCCACCGAAGAAATCAGTTGATGGCATGAAGGTGCCATCAAGAACGTTCTTCTTTTCGACTTTTGAACAGTCGAAAAGAATAGGAAAACTTATAGCATCGAGAAGAACGATGACTTTGGGATCTTTAGCAATAAATGGACCTGGTGGCATGTTTGTTCTGAATACAGTAGAATTATACTTTAGGGATTTCGTACGGAAGAATTCGTCCGCTCCGAAGCTGTAGTAATAGTCGTATCTATCTTTAATAGCTCCGAAGAATGGGAAACCATAGTCACCTGGGATTTCTCGAACTTGAAGAAGTGGTTTACAAGACTCATTGTCTGAAGAATTAACAATGGAGGAAATTGAAGACATTTTTTTAAAAATAAAATTTGTACTCCTACTAATATGCGTGTTGAATTTGGGAGTTTGTATTTACTACTTATAGAAGGAAGAATAGATAATGGGCATGATTCACGATTATGGTCAATCGATCCATTTTTATTTATTAAAAATAATAATCTCAGTAATAATTTTGGTACAATAATGAAAATTTGAATCATTCATCTATGAACTTAACCTATAATTTAATAAAGTAAATGATACCTCTTCGGTGATTGAAATAGTCCTTAATGTATAACAAAAGGTGTTCAATTTAATCTTTTTATCCTAAACTTAACAAATTTATCCCAAAAAATATGTTAAATATAACGGTGGGGCCCCACGTAAATGTCTTCTTTATTACTTCAAAATCATGATCTAACACTATTTTATCAAGAACAAATACAATACCAGCCATATAAACATTTGCAATCACAAGATAGCATAACTTCACACACCAGTTACATAGCTACCTGTATCAAAAATACCAAAAAATAAATCTAGTAGAACCCACTAATCAATTGTGTGGTTAGATTGTTTTTAACTAAAAGGGAATGATTCGAAAAAAAATCGATTTAACTTATAATTTGAAGAAAAATCGATCTTTCAAAAGAGAGTCGCCACTTAATTTTTGTAAGAAATTAAGAAAACTTTAGTTTTTTCAAAAAAATTTAAACAGAATAAAATAATTTGAAATTTAAAGGGGTTCGGGGTTCAATTTACATTCCGAGAAGGTGTTAGGCCCTCGGAATGTCCGCTAACTTGCGGTTGACCAACGACTTGACTATCTTGGAAAAAATTAACTAAGTTGGAAAATCTATTTTTTTATTTTTAGAAAGGAAATAAACTAAAAGGACTTTTAAGGAAAAACTTATATGTTGACAAAACAAATAATAAACTAAATGTAAATATTACAAATTGATCCTAAAAAAAAGCAAGAAGTGACTTTTTCCTTCGTGAATTTAATTAAATACAAACCAAAATAAATAAAAGGTTAGTTGAGTTAATACAAATCAAATAAACAAATAAATAAAATCAAATAAATAAAAAGGGTAATGGATTTGGGCCCATGTTAGCCTTTTTGGGCTGCTGGACTTTCCTTTGGGCTTTCTTGAGCCCAATTTCGTCTAAACCTGTATATTCTGTGTATATTGAGTGTATATCATTGTATACTACTTGTATCTGACCCACTTTGGGTTTTCCGAAACCGGTATTTTTCATCATTTAACCTGTACTCCTGTATTTCGGCACCTTGGACCTGTATATTAATATTTTTTGCCTGTATAACAGTGTATACAACGTGTATATCGATGTATACAAGTTGTATTTCGGCCGGTTTCGGACTTTCCGGAACCTGTATTTCAATTTTCCAGCCTTATACGCTGTCCTCACTGTCCTGTTCGTCGGTTTCACTGATCCGGTTGACTCAAAAGGGAGAATTTAGGGCTTTACGGCCCTCTCGAAGTGCAGGGAAAAATATGGGAGTTCATGGTGAACTCGGGCAGATTTCACATGCAACAAAAATGATAAGATAAGGATTAATAATTAATAATGAAAAAATAAATCGATTTAACTTCTATCGGACAAGTAATGCTATCAAACTCATAGCAGTTTTAAATACACAATACTAATTTTAATGACTCACATATAGGTCCCATGATTTAACAACTGAGTATTACACTTTCATATAAAATATATTAAAAGAGAGGGTGAATAATTGGCAAGAGGCTTGATAATAAATCAACATTAAGAACAATATAAGACAACAATCGAAAATGACATCATATTACTATAATTAAGAAAAGGCATTCACAATGGCAAACAAGAGAAAAGACCAACACTTAAGTGTGGCAGGGGCATAGACAAGACAAATGCAACAAATACTAAACTAAGTAAAATTTAACACGGAGAACTAATCACATTTTTTAATAGTCGATGGCACCCAAAATAAATAAATACACATGAACACAACATAATTAGACTACATAATTAACTAAGTTAAAGAAAACCAGAAGAAACAAGTTAAGGAAGTTATATTTAATAACTGAAACAACGAAATTAGATCCAAAACAAGAAAATCAGTAATATCAATACACCATAAGTAACCTAGAAATTGCCCAAGGAACATACACCCTAAAGATTAGACAAAAACTCACTGATCTAAATAGGATTTAATGGACTGAAGCCTTTGTTAAAAGTCCAACTCAAACAACTGCAAAATCCAACTCAAACAACTACATCTTTATCAAGAAAACGAGCCCTTCATAGCATAGTTAACTAATATATTAATTTCACAAGATAGAGAAGCTTCAACCAGATGCAGGTTCAGAACTTTAGACCAAAACCAAGTCGGTTTGAAACATTTTTTAGATCAAAAGCTATCCCACCTCTGCATTAAACCATTTTTTTTAAAAAAAAAAAGAAAAAAAAAAGAACATGCTGCTCAACCAGAAATATTCTAAGATTGACATAATATCAACAATAAACTAAGATAAAGCAGGGGAAAATATGATCAAAATACAACTCAAATTAGATCAATAACACAACAACATATTTATCAACAAGAGGAGTATCATTTAGCTATATTTGAATGTTAAAACAAAACTCTGTATTTTCATTAAGGAAATTAGATAGAAAACAGTAGCCACATAATCGAAATTGAAAACTTCAAAGGATAGGAACATGAGGTGAAGAGGAGCTTAACAAAGGGGAAGATATATTACCTTTTCCGAGGCAGCGAACTTGAAGACGAGCTAATAATGGAGCTTCTTCCACCACACAAGCACAATCCGGACAGCAAGCGAGAAGCCTAGGCGGCAGCTCGAGCTCGAACTAAATTAGACGAACGATGGTGATCAAGCTAGAAGAATGAAATTCGGATGGAAAACTAACTCCTCCTTCTTTCCTTTGAATGTATTTCGTATATATCCTACAACTATTTTTGCCGTGTCGTTTTCTTTCTCCGTTTTTTTTTTGAATCCCCCCCCCCCCCAAATGAAGAAGAAGAAGGATCTATAAAAGGAGAAAACGGGTTCAGGATTGGGGTAAACTGACGAAAAACGGATAAGCTCCAAGGCCCATTTGGAATTCAAAATCCAAATTTTTATTCCAAAACTCAGAATATTTCCAATTGATTCTCACAAATCCGAACGGATTGGAGTGAGGTGGAGGGCCCTGATCGATCGATCGATCGTCCTTGACGTGCTTTGTGGCACGATCTCACGCTGGTGAGGACGGAATTGCAGCTGGAATCGGCGTTGGGACAGTACTATGCGTACTGTTTGTTGAGGGAAAGGGAGAAGACGACAAGGAAAAGCAACGTACTACTGTACGCGTATTGGCGCTATATCCTCTATCACTTTGTGAATTCCATCGTTTGGAATCGTTACTGCTCCGTATAATTTCACGCTACTCCGTGCTCTCCGTTAACTCGTCTTCGCGTGAGGGAGATGAGGCACGCACATGGGTCAGGTGGAGTCGCTCACGCGCCTTATCGTTCGCCTTGAGCTTTGACGTCGTGTGCTGCTGCTTGGAATCGTTACTGTTGGTGGATTCGGCTGGATTTGAGCGATTCTAGAAGAAGAAGGACGAACAGTATAGGGGTGGGGTCGCTTTTTTGTTTCTGGGTTCTTTTTGAGAAACTAGGAAAGTGGGCCGGGTCAGGGGAGAAGTGGGCTGGGAAATTGCTGGTGTTATTGTAATTTGAGAGAAAAGGGGCCCAAGAATGATATGAAATTGGAGGTAAGGATTGGGTAAAATTGCAATTGAGAAAAAGACCAATGAATTGCAATTATAGCCAATTGAAGTTAAGGCTTAGCCAATTTAAACAAATTTCGAAGACTTGGTTATTAATTAAATATGATGAATTAGTATGATTAATTAGCGACCTTCCTAATTTTAACGAAATAAAATAATTAACTTAATTATAAACTAAATAATTAAGGTTATAACCATAACTCAAACTAAAGTAAATTAATAAAACTAGCTTCTTAAATTGATGAAATAAAATAAATAAACTAAAAAACTAAATAACTTTAAATTATAAATATAAATTAAATTGAACTAATTTAATTGAATATTTAATAAAAAATAAAATCTTTTTGAGATGATTTTCAAATATTTAAAAAAAAAATACCAATTACATATATAAAACTATATGAAATGTATTTATTATTTTTAAATTATGAAGACCGACTAAAATCGCTTAAAAACTTTGAAAAGTAACAAACTTTTATAACGCTAATTATTCTAAATCGTTTGAAAATTAAGAAGCTCGAAAATTAATTATTATCGGGGAAGGTCAAAATCGGGTGTCAACATAGATGTCAGAGAAAATGGTGTTAGAAACTATTTCTTTGAGCTAATAAAGAAGACAAAAATGGTGGATTTTGCAAGTTATGTGGGCCCCACAGTTATATTTAACAGTATTTGGGGACAAGTTTGTTAAGTTTAGGTTAATGGACTAAATTGAATACATTGTGTTATACATTAAAGACTATTTCAATCACCTAGAATATATTAAGGATCAAAATAAAGAAGGATCATTTTCTCGCTCTTCGGTTGAGGTGGAGTTTGGTAGGGTTAACGTGGATAAATATACAATTTGGAAAATATCCCTTTTTAATTTAAATATGTGTTTATTGTCTTAAATTTCATTATTAGCCTTCTTTTAGAAAGAAATTATCAATTAACACTTGATTAATTTTTGAGATATTGTAAACAAAAAAGATAACAAATACACGTCACAAGACAATAATAATTGACAATCTTTGCTATGTCATAGAAATATTTGAAAGTCATTTTCATTAGTTTGCAAGTTCATTAAATAAAACCTTTTTCTACACATACTTCTTGATATTAAATTTGATTTGTTTATCTTACCATAGAAAATTGATGGAAACAAGTAACAACATATAATATAAGGAAAGAACAGGATAGCAGCGCAATAATAATTAAATTTTTCTGTCGATTTAAAAATATTTTTCATTCAAAAGTATATACCATCAACTATCCAAATAGTTTTAAAATAAAATACCCTTTATTTTAATGATTGTTCTAACACAAAGGAAAAAATAAACCAACTTTATTATTGAACTATTCAAAATATGACAACTTTGCTCTTATTTTTTTTCCTGCACAATATTAATCATCATGTGTATCCCACTAAGTATGATCAGTAAACCATTGTTTAATGAATTCTTAAGAAATGAAAAGGGCAATAATATTAGTTTAAATCGAGAGAAGAATAAGTCCTCATTGATCTAATAATGACGTAGACAAGTTGTTTTTAAATATTAATGTTCTAAGTTTGACTTTGTAATTATTATGTCTTAGAGATGCTAATAATGCGAGTAGAGAAGATTATACACAATATTTTAAAACTAATCGCGTGATCCCTTTTTATTTTTTATTTTTTATTTTTTTGGGGAGTGGAATTATTATTATTTTCCTCACTAATACAAGTATCTTTTGTAAATTCCTATTTCAGATCTCTCAAGTCTCAAACATATATAAAAAAATATAATACCAATTTTTCTGTAAATTATAATCATGATTGTGGTTTCCACGTACTCATTAAACCAAAGTACTACTTTTAGTCTCAAATTATCTCTACTTTTACTTAACAGGCTTTTAAAGAAAATATTAGTTAAAATATATAATTTTTAAAACTATCTTGTCCTCATTTATATATTAAAAATATAATTTCTCATTACATAAAAAATAATTTTTAGTGGCAATTAGTTAACACCGTTAATTTTTTTTTTAGAGGCAACTATTGATGACAATCTCATTTTAGCAGTCTTTGTAAATGCCTCTTGTAGACATGTGATTATTTTACCAAACTTGTCGATTTACACTATTTTTAGAGCTTAAATATTTATTTTAAACCTAAATTAAATATTTTAATTTTTATCTTATTTTATTAAGTTTATTTTAAAAGATTTTAAAACAACAAAAAATGAGTCACATTTAAGATAAGTTTTATTTTCAATTTATTAAAAAAAAAACTTACAAAAATATATGTTTTTCTTTAATTTAGATTTAATAAATAAGCCAGTGTTTCTAATTAGTAGATTAGCTACTATTTAAATTTTCTTATACTTTTATTAGTTTAAATAATTAACTAATAATTTTATTATTATTATTATTATTTTTATTTATATATGTATTTAATTAAAAAATTCACCAGCCTAAACTACCATACACCCATTTTGCTTACCCCATTACCCCATTCTCCTTCACCCACCCACTACCCCACCCACCTTACACACCACTCACGCAGACATACACTATACATTATACATACCTAAATTCCCACATACAAAAAAAAAACTCACCAGCACACAGAGAAAAGAAAAAAGCAAACATCAAAAAATTCTAACTTACGAAAAAAAAAATAATGAGTGTCATAATCGAGCTTCAATCAATATTTTGTAATACTTATTTTCTTTATTTGAGGGTCAACTTTACCTTATATCTTTAACTCTCAGTTGTTGTTAAACTCTCCGCATTTATATATTCAGATGTAGTATGGGTATTCCCCATCATTTCAGTTTATCTCATGATTTAGCTTCCGCACAATATTTCTTTACTTCAGTTTATTTAGTATGCTTAGAATATGCCAGCTCAGGGTTAGCTTGGGGTCACTCGTGATCCTAGGTCCCGTGTCTGCGTCCAGGGGTAGCCTCGGGGCGTGACAGTACCAACCCAACAAAGTATGCACCTCGATTTAAACCTACCATTCGGTGAAGCCTTTAGCAAGAAAATCAAAATTTGAGGAATTAGTAAAATATGGTCCTCGAACTGAAGGAACCTGACATTGTAAGCGAATTTAAAAAAATCTACACAAATGTTGTTTGCTACAAGAATATACCACACTACTCTCACTTGGAATAAGAATGGACCTTTGATCGAGGGATGGTGACATTTAGAGAAGCCTTTGAGCGTGACATAGCGTTTTCAATTTTGAGGGAAGGTAGGGTTTTGATTTTTGGAGGAAGACGATGTTAGGTTTCTTCTAAAGTTCTTCACTGGTCTCGAAGATTTTCATCTATACTTATGCTCATTAGTGGCGACTTTTTGTTAGTCGCCACAGATAATGTTCCTTCTTGTGGCGGATGCATTTGTCGCCATTAAAACTGCAACTTTCTGTGGCAACAAATTTAGTCGCTGCTAATTCCTAAATTTAGTGACGATTTCCAGGGTCGCCCTAAAGGTCGTCGCTATAAATCTGTTTTCCACTCGGCACAAAGTTTTTTCTTTTTCAAAAAATGAAGACAGTTGAAATTAGTAATTTTAGATATGCTATAATTATAGAACGGGTGTCTTGACTTAGCTACTGACGTGTGACCAAAAGGTCATGAATTCGAACCATGAAAATAATTTCTTGAAGAAATGCAGAATAACCAGAAGGTCATGAGTTCAAACCATGAAAGTAATTTCTTGAAGAAATGCACAGAATAAGGCTGAATACAAAACTCTTGTGATCGTCCTTTTCCGGACTCTACGCATAGCGAAAGCTTAACACACGTAACTTTTATATTAACTATATATAAAACTTGTCATTAAATATGAAATGAGAAGTTTACGTTAAATTATTTCTAAAAGAAAATATCATTATTGTTGAAACATACTAATAAGGCAATAATTATATCTCAATAAAAAACTTGTTGATCGACTTCTTAAATTGGTTCACTTAAACTGAAGTGGTATTAATGTTTTTAGGCTTGTTGCTATTAGTCAATTTTTGTATTTTTTTTTACGACCGTGTTTCTATGGGATATGCCACCTCGCATTAGCAATAGGTACCAGATAACTTTGTCCATCAATTTTAAAATAAATGGGAAAAATCATTTAGTATTTTTTTGTCAATGCTTGAAATGGAACGAAGACCTCATAATTCTCAACCACTTCATTGACACTAGTCCACGCGCTTACAACTTTTTTAAATACTTCATATGAATGAGGAAGCAATATGAGGATGTCTTTACTAGACTACTTTTATTTTATTCTATGCTGTTTTAAATTAATTATTTTTTGTCTGGAATATAATCCCAATTGAAATTAAATGGACTACTTGTGATTTATTTATTTTTTGGTACAAAACAACTCTTGTAAATATGTTTGGTTAGATTATTTCTTGTAAAGTAACATGGAATCGAGTTAGGTGTGTATAAAATAGAAATTTTCAAGTCTCATATGTAAGTGGATATATAATAACGAAGATACGTAAAACAAATCCATAAATTTTTTATATGATTATTTTATTAGATTTAAATTATAAGTGAATTTCATATCAGTCAAGTAACAAAGATCTCAAATTGCACCTAAAACTTAAACTGAATAAATGATCATACAAAAATTTCATATATTTTAAGTGCGTAATAAATTTCATCGTTTTTCTGAGTAAACGAAAAGCATATAGTGACTTAAATAATTTGACTTTTGACCGCAGTTTGGATAGCCTCCATTTAGGAATCTTAATTATGTGCATCAAAGAATTTTTTCTCAAAATAAACATAAAGTTAGTCTTCTTATTTTTGGATAAGAGAAAGTAAGTCATCCAAGATACAATATCCACACGTATGAGTTTTACATAATTGAAATTATTTTAAATTGAAAACAGTTACATAATTGAATTATTTTAAAAAGTTAAAAATATATCTTCTAGTGATATCTTATATATTGCTATATCTCTTACCCCAAAGCCCCCACAAATTAACAAAAAAGTAACAACAAAAATAATTAAGAATAAAAATCTGATTTTTGCTCGAAGACGATCGTAATATATATATATATATATATTTATCTCTTCGCCATATAAGTTAATTTTTTTTATTATTATTAATAGTACGGAACACACATATAATTCTTAAAATATGAATTTACAGATATTCTTTTTTCAATAGAATTCATTAATTTACATTAACATAGTAGCTAGCTAAGGGAACGTCATGCATGAAAGATACACCACATATTGCATTGCTTGCCTAACCACAGACACAATTCATTTTGTTATATATGTATGTGTATATATATATATATATATATGTTGGGTTTTATTTGCCCTGATTTCTTATCATAAATAAGTTTTTCTTTTAGGAAAATGTTTTAATATTTTACTAGTCATTTTCTTGTAGGAAAGATTTTAGGACTCTATATATATAGACTTGTTCTTTCTAACTTAATTAGAATTCACAATGTAGTTCTAGGGTTTTGAGAGTTGCGGTTATGGAGGAGAATTTTGTGTACCTCCTTGTATTCCGAGTGAATTGGTTGATGTTGTTTCTCTATATTTTGTACTCTCATATTTATAGTGGATTGCTCATCTCCTTTGTGGATGTAGGTCGATTGACCGAACCACGTTAAATCTGTCTCTTTTGGTGTGTTTCTCGTTTGTCTTCTTACTCGTGGTCTTTCGAGGTTTACTTTGCTAGCTCCGCATTACACCTGCTTATTTCGATCCTAATATGAATTAGTTTTGTGAGTCCCACAGAATAATTGTTATTGGTTGGAAATAGAATATAAATTTTGCAAGTTGCACTAGTGGGAACTTTAAGGTAACATACGACAACACGGAAAAAAATAAATGTAACCTAGGACCCAGGTTTACAAGTCTTTGTCAAAGACGCGCCGAGAAAGTGACCGACTCAACAACTTTAATTAATACTAATATACTACTCCCTTTTTTTTTTTCTTTTTTTTTCTATCCCTAATTACTTATTCACTTTCTTTTTTTTTTATTGTCTCTAATTGTTTGTTCATTTTGACAAATCAAGAAAGAATAATTTTTTTTACTTATTATATCCTTAATTAATTACTTAGAAAAAGATAAAATTTCTTGAAAATCTCAATTTTTTAAATTCATCTACTTCATAATTAATAAGAGTAAAATGATAAACTCATTATGTCAATAATTATTCAAAAGTGGACACTAATTAGGGACAGAGGGATAATAATAATTTCCGTAAAATTTTGTTAGCGGAATATTTTGAAAACGCAAAAGTTACTTTAGTGATGTGTTTCAAATTTTCTATCTCAATTTATGCGGCTATATAACATAAAGTTTAAAAAACGAAGGGAGATATTTGAAATTTATGTTTTAGAATCAACATTTTATTCATTTGAATTATAAAGAACACGTACAACAAAAACGAAATAAATAAGTACAACAAAAAAAAAGAATACAACACAATACAAATTAATGAAATTCAATGTGCGGGCGCACACACTTTGATCACATAGAAAACTATTTACTTGCTTTAGTTAACGTCTTGAACGCAACATTTGGTGCACGAAATAGAGGTGTAATTTCCACGGTGAACGTATCGTATCTCATGAAAAATTCAACCAAAATTAACCTACCCAATATGTGCACCAAATCTTTGCCTGGACATTGCTTGTTATCTGGTGCTGGATTCTCTGTTTCCCTTCCATTAGACCATAGAACATGTTTCAGCATTTTCTCACCATCATTCATGAACCTATCAGGAACAAACTCATCAGGGTTCGCGAAAATCTTAGGGTCCCTAGTAGCCATGGGCTGATATCCAACAACGAATTGTCCTTTATTGATCTTGTAAGATGCATCGTGGCTTTGGACCATGAAGTCTTTCTTCGCCTTACCATACTGTAATGGTACTGGTGGGCGAAGTCTCAATGTCTCGTACACTACGGATTTGACCAAACTCATTTTGTTAATCGCTGATAATGTGATTGCACCACCTTCTTCTTTAACAGCGGTCCTGATTTCTTTAGCAAGTTGTGTGTGTAGACTAGCCCCTGCTTCGCCCACAAACCTAATTAATCACATAAGAGCATTACTGACTGTTTCCAGGTACATATTTATATTTTTACTTTTACGAATTTGACAAGTACAAATGACTAAATCGCGATACTAACCTGAAGAGATGAGGGAAAAAGGCGTTCAAGCCCGCGAACATATTGATCCCCACGAGAAAAAGAATGTTTTGTACAGCTTCCTCTCTTTTGATTCCAAGTTTTTCCGCTTCATCCAACATGGACACAGCAGACTTGCTAAATGCATCAACAAGTTTGTTGTAATCACTTTTTATAAAACCAAATGGTATTAAAAAATTATGGAAGAGCGTATCTTCTATGATGTTAGGAAGTTTCTTGGCGCTCAAGGATGGAATTAGCTGAGGGAAAAGCCATTTACGTAGATGTTCTGGTCCTTGAGCGCCAAGAACTGTATCAGACGGATTAGTCTGATCACAAAGCAAACGAAAAATGAAACCAAACGTCATAGTAGGGAGCAACGCATTGAAATCTGATTTCCCCTGTTCAGTAACCTGTTTTTCGAGATTATTAAAAAGATGATCAGATAATGAGTTTCTAAATAGAGGAATGAATAAGTTATGTCGCTTTGCGAACGCTGATAGAATGTAGCCTTTTAATGCTGCATGGTTTGGATCTTTCGTATCGATAAATGCAACGGGGCGATAACCACCGTAGTATTCTTTACCAGGCTTAAATGTACCACCAAGAGTGTCAGTTTTATCGATGAGGGAATTATCAAACATGCAAACAAAGCTATTGGCATCTAAAAATGCTACCAATTTGTAGTCATTAGATGTGAATGGACCTGGTGCCATGTTGATTTTTACAACAGTAGATTTGTATTTTTCAGCTTTGTTATGGAACCAAGCATCTTCACCTTGGTTATAGAAATAATCGTATCGATCTTTAATCGCGCTAATTATAGGGAAACCATAGTCCCCTGGAATTTCGCGAATCGGAAGATTTGATAACTCTGAATAACAAGACATTTTCTTAAGAAGTTTTGGTGTTTGTATTTAATTTGGTTTAGTGAGTTTTATTAACATTGAAGGTGATGTATTTATAGGAATTTTTTAAGAAATAATGTCAAAGGTTAATAGTCATTTTCAACATGGGAATTCTATTATTCTAATGAGTACAAACAGCAATTTACTGGCGGCTATGAAAACATTGAATTCAAAAGTTTGATCATTCAGAGCTTTATGATAATATAATATTTTGATTTCTTTATGATAATATAATATTTTGATTTCATTCAGAGCATGGGTACATCAAGTTGCTTTATGATAATATAATATTTTGATTTCTCGAGTCTAGATAGGCCATAGCATGCATTTAATTTCTTATCATGTTCTTTGTTTTTTTTAAAAATAATCCTTCATTTGTTTTAATTTATGTGAAGGTGTTTTACCGAATAAAAATAGTGGAGCAATAAAAATTTTCATTAAGTAGGTTAAAAAATATAAACAAGTATATAAAAAAACAATTAGGAACTTATATATATAGTGTAACTTTAATTTCTATAGAAGGAAATTTGGGTGAACCTTTTCTCTTATCTGACTTCAGTTGTGGACATGGAATTTAAGAAGAAAAAAAAGTGTTTCGAAACTTATAATTTTATTTATGTGATTTATTATTTATTTTATTAATTAAGAGTAAAAGTTTGAAGTTAAATTAAGACACGAGAGGGAGAGTATTTGTATTTTGGAATTAGGGAAACGAAACTTCAACAAATGATTAAATAGCAATTTTCTAATTGTGATTCTAGAAAAGACTATTGAAGGAGCAATACCTATAATATTTTATAAATTTCTGGGTCATAGTAGAAGAAATTGCTACGTTAACGTCTTTTTTTGAATTTTGTGTCAGTTCTAATGGATTATGTTTAATTTGAATAGTAATTTTTTTAATTTGATATATACTTTCTCTCTGTTCATTTCTAGTTGTCATGTTGAGTTTTTCAAAAATTAATTTGACTAATTTTCAAAGTTAAATTAGATTACATTAATTCGATATTTTAAACAAAAAATTCAGATATTAAAAAACTCTACGAAAAGTACTATGAATTACAATTTTTTGCATATCAATCTGGTGAAAAAATACATAATAAAATGTTAGTCAAAGTTCTTATGATTTGACTATGTAAAAGGAAACTATGACAACTAAACATGAACGGGAAAATATATATATATATATATATATATATATATATATATATAAATTCGTTTTCACCCAATTGTAAGTTTAAACGTGTGGCAAACGACTCGAATGCTTTGAGATATTTTTAATTATATTAATTATGGTTTTAATCCTAATTTGACGGATTATCTATACGAAATCATCTACCAAAAGAACAAGTATATCTATGCATTAGTCAAGTAATATATATTATTGATGCAACACGACCCATGTTGATGTCTTTCTTTTCATGTGTCTACACATGTTTTGTTTAACTAAATAAACTTTATTAGGCTTGAGTTTGGTTTAATTTTGGATTTTAAAAATCGATAGTATTAGATTTGAGTTTCGTTTTATTTCAAAAATCGAAAAAATAATAAACTAAATCGAACCTATAAATTATCTACATATATTTTATTATTACACATGCATAACATATTGTTTTTTTATAAATAATTTTCAATATCTTGTATATATGTTTCCATCAAAATTTATTTTTGAAAGCAAAAACGTCCAAGATGAAAACATTTATCTATTGGTTTCATATATATGAGTGGCTATGATAGTATTTTGTGGAACTATGAATGTCATTGTCTCTTCCTTCTAGGTCAAATGGTGAATATTGAAACTTTACTCATAATAAATTCAGTAATAGAAAGTTTTGTAATGTTAGTTTCGTTTTGAATGAATTGTTGTCTTTTTTCCCTCTTTGACTGATTTTTTTTTTTTTTTTTTTTGTCTATAGTTAATAAACGAATCGAAATCGATAAACAAGGGCATAGCTACACTACCTTGTTTTGTACATTCAAATAAACTTACAGTTGAAAATAGATTTATTTTAAATCTCGAAATTCAAAATGTATCATATAAATTGAAACAAAATAAAATGAATATTTTTTTTTATTCTTAACACACATGAACTCCACAAATAGTACAATATCAAGAAGACCCATATCAGAGACGGGCCAAATCATCCAAATACAAATCAGAATGAGTCATTAAAAGCCCTATTTTTCATCTTTGACGGCTAGAAATAAAGATTTTCCTCATCAGGAATCAGTGAAAATATATGTTATAAAATATGACTTTTTTCATTCATTTTCATTAATGAAAAAATACATGGAGAAAAGCACGGGAAAACTTTCTAATTTTTTCATATGAAAATATTAAGCACTATTTTTTCTCAACAATTCAATAAAAAAAATAGTAATATAGTGTTGAGACTCTACGCTTCTTTCTTTAATAAAAAAAATTGGATTTTTGTGTGAACATATACGTTTCGTGTAACTTAATGAACTTGATAATGTAAACCAATTTGGCCCCGTGAGATGTATAATTGGAAAAAGATCCGACATTCTTAATCTAAATAAATATTTTAAATATGCTTGCATTGTCCATATATCTTAGTCTATCTTTATTATCAATTTAAATATGCTTTTAACCATTCGGAAAAAAATGAAATAAGAAACACTAAACTATCTTAAACCAAATTAAAATTCCTTCTATTTTCATGTTTAATCAATATCCACGTAATTGAATCAGTATATTTTCGAGTAAAATTTCCTTTTAAATTTCCTTAGTATCACCCGGGATGTAGTTAGAATTTAGAGTTTATAAATTTTGAATTTGTTGATAATTAATATCATTGTTATTGGCTTCCCAATTAAGTTTATATTTGTATTATTTAATAATTTTTTAAATATAAGTAAAAATTATTGTACTTGGTTCTATTTATCTTTTATGTGCATGTATCTCCCCTTTGTGTGTAAATCACGTGTTTGTTTGACAACGTACAACGGAAGAGAGTGTGGGGGTCTCTTTCCTTAATTATCTCTTTTTTGTATTTATTTTTTTTACTGCGACTTTTAAAATTGTAAAAAGAAAATCCTACTTTTCTTCCTGTTGAACGTCAAAAATGACGAGATGGAAATCGAACTTCTATCTACTATTTATCTTCTTTTTTATTCGACAAAAGTAAGTAGTGGGACCTACGATAATTTTAAATATTGATATCATTTCATATTTATATCCTTCATTTTTTACTGTGTATAAATAGACATATAAACTTTTATAAAGTTAAATAAATAGACTGCACGTCCTATTTGACATCCTACGTGACAACTTGTGTCCTATGTGTATTATGCCAGAGTTAATATCTCAAAAAGTCACTCAACTTTGAGAATCTATCTTGTGAACCTACACTTTTGTATCAATTAAATTGTAAACCACAAGGAATGTGCCCAGCTGCCTGCTTTTTTCACTTAATCATGCTGCCAAAATGATTAATCAACTCTTAATTTGACGGATTAGGATGTGCCCAGTTGACGTGTATGTGATGGAAATTCATTGTAATTTATTTAGAGCATACAAATAAAATGAAATAATTCGGACAAGAGGGGTTTCTCAAGTGATAAACATCTTCTACCTTGTACCTCTAACCCTAAGGTTGTGAGTTCGCGACATTAATGGAGCAAAAAAAGGGTGCTCAAATGATGATTCCGAGTTCAAACTTACTTACCTATTCATTCGGGCGAAAACTTTGAACCTACAAATTAACTTGTACAAGCCCAAGTGAACCCCAGACATATATTTCATTTTGATCATAGCCAAAAGGCCGAGAAACATTTAACAGCAGACTTAAACAGCTCCAAAGTAGCCTAGAAAAGAGACATATCTGGTGGAGGACCATACACACTCTTCCATGACAACGGCACAGTCCAGCTTCCACCTTCATTACCTGAACAACTCCAGTAAAAGAGCTCATTTAGTGCCTCGAAAATTAAGCTACGACACAGGGGCAAGGCAGGGGGTTGGTTTACGTTGCAAAAACTTTAACCAGTTTCGTTTTTCTCTACTTTGTTATTTTACATATTTCAGTAAAATATGTACTTATGATCCTTCTTTGGCATTAAAATAGCTCGAATATCTACAAGTTTTCCATCAATCTTGTAAATGTTACCAACATGAGACTCACTCTGTTCTATATTGACATTCATGATTCAATTAACAAGTGTTGGCTTGCCATATTTTTAGTTTAGGTCCAAGAGCTAATTAATCTACTTTTAAATTAGATAAGTTAAAGAATTTGGATGCTTAAATACCTACAGCTCTTAATCCACAAACAACACCCCACCCACCCCACACATAATATTTAGACTGCCCCACGTTGCTATTTCTAATGTACCACATAGGTTTGAATTACCTTAAGAGTACCACAGTCCATATCTATGCATTTCGAAATAAGTATAACCATACTCCCAATGCATGAACATTCCTCCCCCCCAAACATCCGAAAATAAACAATTAAAGAGAACCCAATTATGCTCATTATCTCGGTCACGACTCATGTTCTCTGAACTACATAATTTATCAAGAAGACACTAGATAGCACTTAGATTTGTCAGCCAGATTCAAATAGGGCTGATGGGCTAGGTCAATATTCAGCAGCTAAAGCACTAGCTGACAGGATAAGACTTGCTTGACTGTATTTAGGAACTTTTAGAAGCAGAAGGCTATAGCACCATTATTTTTTATCCGAGCATCATACAATTGGACAATATTCGAGGTCTCAAAAAAAGAAATCAGAGTCTTCATACCAGGAAACAACCACTCACCTTGAGAACTGTTAGGTCTGAGCCCCAGAGTTTTTGATACTGCATCAGCCAAATGGAAAGCATCGGGAATGTTGTCTCCCTCCGAGCAATAACAAAGTAGACAAGTAACCTTCAGACCTTTGGCCTAAACCAATAAAACAATAGATTAATATACAAACTCAAACAGGGTAGAAATGTATACTTGACATAAAAATCTCAATGAATATTCAAGTTCAAATTACATATTATGCATAGTACTGAGATACTGATATAAGAAATTACAAACCAAACCAAACAGTAGTTTTGTATTGCTCTCATTTCATCATAAGCATATCTCCAAAGTTCTTTCAAATTCTTTCTTTGTGCTGTAAGTTCTACTGATACTTTGCCTCATGAAAAATTGCAAGCTGTTCTAACGTTAGCTGGAAAAATAGTTTTGTGAGAATATTAGACAAAAACTGAAAAGCACACCATACTCAGATGACGCATAAAAAAGATGCAAAAGGAAAATTCATATTCATATATATATATATATATATATATATATTACATGTCACTTCTGCAGCATTCAGCTTACCCTGAAGGAATACAATTCCAAATTAATACCAGAAACCTGGTTATTACTTATTAGAATTTCAAGCTCATGTGCAATGTTCATGGTGCAAGAATAAGACAGCAGAGTTTATAAACATAAGCAAAGACAATTTGGAAGCAACTAAATAAAGTAAACAAATGGAAATTTATACAATCATGACAGTCACATAAGAAAAATAAAATCCTTTTCCGAGAGATATTTACGCATCAAGTTATCCCTGCTGAACAAGTAAAACAATAAAATCACAACCTTAAAGCAAGAGAACAACGCAGCATAAGGCAAACTGGCGTAGTAATCCTCATCTCCCAGCTCTTCAAAAGGCAATTCCTCAACCTCCGAGGCAGAATTTTTGGCTAAATCATCTAAATGCTTCCACATTCTCTGTGTAGGATTATACTCGGGTAATCTCTTCCAGCCCTGTTTTTCACAGTGATCGTCTGTTCCATCTGACTTGGAACTAGAAAGGTAATGAATCTGTGATCCACTGGGACAGAATCTCCATAAGATCAGTTTCACCATAGAATCAAGTAACATGTTTAAGTAAAAGAACTCAACACAACTCGGTTTAAAATGCAACAGTAAACTTTAATAGCTTAAAAAGCCGACAATTTAGTAATGTTCATCTTGACGAATAGAAGAACTCTTCAAATCCACACAATCTTGCAGTAATATTTCTAGCAAAGAAGCGTCGTATTTGGTATTTACTTAATAAGTCCCTATTTTCACAGTCGACAGATGTTATTTGTGTCAGCAGAGTGTAGGGACTAACAGACATCTTTTACTACACTGCAAGGTGTCAGCTGACATTTGGAACATGTTCATTGTTCATCTTCCTTTTTGGACTTAGTTGGGTGATGCCAGGGAGTATCAAGGATGCATATGTGAGCTGAAGAACTTAGAAAGTTGGGAACACCATCAAGAAAATCTGGAGAATGATTCCTACTGTTGAGAAATGTGCTCGCACACTTCTCAACACCTACTTGCCTTTTTTGGTGTGTTGGAATGAAAGGAACAACAGAAGTTTCAATGGTTTATCAACTCCTGGACACTCCCTAAAAGTTAAATGTCTATTAAAGTTGTATAGTTGGAATTCCTTATCCCGTGTAGATTCACCTGACACCTTTCTGGATTTTGTTAACTCCCCTTCTTTAGCATAGGCCTCAGTGTATGGAGTTGTACAATCTTTTCGTATTTCGTATCATTGTAGCATCATCAGAAAAAAGTTTAAGTCCCTACTTTCAGTATTGGTCAAGATGCAAGAAGCTAAAACTCCCCTAACAGGAACAGTCGGCAATTCATGGCATAAGAAAAAAGCGGAATCATAGAGTTTCAATCATTGAAGCACATAAAGACAACAGAAAAATATGTTTGAATAGGAAGCTCTTATGTTGATACCTTGACATATCAATGCTCTGCCAACGCCCAAACTCCAAGCTAGAGAGCACAACAACATGTTTCTTCCCATTTGCAGCAGCAAAATTTGCCAAGTTCCTAGCAAATTCAACCATCATGCCCTGTTGAGTAAGCGATTAGAACTAAACAGCCACTTACAAGCAAAAAGCTGCATGTGATACATTGCAATAAGAAGTTGGGTTTAAGTTATATAGACTTTCAATGTAATTTTCAAATTATCAATGTAGTTTATCCAGTAGAGCAGTTTACATACCATTATTCTGATTTTCCACACTTACTATTAACAGCTAGCTATAGATGCTTTTGAACACCAATGGTATAAAAAGATGTTATACCATCACCGTATATAACAAGTCAAGCAACAATGATATCCGTTGAAAAGAAAGTATGCTTACCTTAACAATCGGAGACCTCTGTTGTACAAGAGCCAATGCATCAGGAGATGATTCATATACTGCCAAGAACCAAAATTAGAAACGTTGCCTTTCTAAACTGTTACTACTGACAATTATCCTCCTTCTATTTCAACTTATAAACGGCTCCTTTCATTTTGTCAATTTCTAAATTATCCAAACATTCCATTAACATTGCTATTCTATAAGATTTTCAAGAATTGAACTCCGTTGAAAAATTCCAAGTTAACGCTAAATGAACATCTACAACTTTAAATACGTAACAACTACTCTAATATTTTCTTCACTTGTGCCAAATCAATGCACTTAACTAATATCTAGATTTCGTGTCCAGTAGAAAATGAAACAAATTAACTACTCCCTCCATTAGGTGGTATTGACCTGGGACCAGTTTAAGAAAGTAAAGAAAGTTTTTGAATCTTGTGATGTTAAACTAGATATGTCAAATGTCCTTTAATCTTGATGTGGAAAAGTTGGAATTAAAGAATTGCCAAGAAAGAAAGAATCATTAAGAAAAGTAGGACAAACGAATTGAAACGATGATACCTTCGAGAGGAAGAGCGAGTTCACCAGGTGGAGAAGGCCAATAAGCATCATTCCCAACGCATGGAACGACATTTGGATCATCCAAATATCCAATTCTCTCCGCTTTCAAAGAAGCTACTAGAAGATCCACCGCTAATTGCCCTACATTCCCTATGGACAGCGCCGGCTACATTGCAAAAAGATCGAAAAAGAAATTACAGGACCCCCCAAAAAAAAAAAGTATGAACAATCAGTAAAGACGATAAGAACAAAACCCTAGAAAACAAACCAGAACCAACGTGGAATTATCCAAACTCAAATTCTTTCCATCCTCAGCATAAAACTCCATTAATTTTAAAATTGAAACTACTGTTGAATTGTTAGCGTACTGATTCGGAGTTAGCCAAGTTCTTGAGGAACAAGAAATGCAAGTTTGTTTTGAATCTTCTTGTTTCTTGTTCCTCTGTACAGGTTGGAGTTGGGCTGGGCTCGTTTTAGCCCCATTCTTGTTAAATAGGGCCACTCTATTATGGGCCGGTCCAGTTCCTGGGTGGATTGGACCAAAGTTCTATTCTTCCAATAGTTACTCACTTTTAACTTAATAAATGTACGAAGAACTATTTAATCAATCAAGAATCTATATATATATATATATATATACATATATAAAGCTGGATATAGAAAATGTGATGTGGCACATCTCTATGGCCAACATTATTTTTCACATTTTTTAATTAAAAAATTAACTATATTCTACCTTACTTGATCATTTAATTCAAATCATCAGTTACATATGTCTTTTATTTTCCATAATTAATTACTATTATTTAATTAGCTAACGGTTTAGATTTGGTAAAAGGAGTCTCCATCTTTATTTTGATAGTGCAAATTTCATTTGGTAGGAAAAAGAAATCAGAGAAATACATTTGTGTATACTGAAAGTTGGGAGATGGAATCTGAAGCAGTCCAAGGTGATGGGTTAAGTTCTTCTAATAGTACTATAAATTTCATTGAATTGTTATTTCTTTCTTTTGAATTTTCCTCATGTTTTTTGAAGGTCATGTGTATTTCAATGGCAATACACTTTCAAAGGTATGTTTTCTGGCGATATTTTTTATTGTAGTTTTTATCAATAATATGTTTGCACTATGTGAAGAAAATAGAGTTCTTCATATTTTGACATGTTAATGGTAATTACTTATTTTTAGTATAATAATAAATAATCACATTTGAGACACATGAGAAATATTCTTACCTTCCAATTGTATTTTTTTTTTTGTAAACTATATTTATATATACATAAAGTTGGGCATATACAAGATAATATAACAATCTCCATATGATCAACATTCATATTTGAACGAATATATTTATTGTTGTAATAGAAAACAAAAAGTTATATAAACAAAGAATCATGCAAGAAAAATTTAACCGCATCATTTAAATTGAAATTTTGATTTGTTTGTATAAATAAATTCATTAGAATATATTTGTATGAATTTGATTCTTTTATATCAGCAGAAATTAAAAGCTCAACATACCTAAAATCGACAACCAATAGCAAAATCATGAGAATGGACAGCCTCTATAAAGTGTCATTTCTTTCTTTCTACTTTTTTGGTTTTAAAAATGAGGAATATATAAAACATTAAAATGATATGAGAGGTCATTCAAAAAATATAAATTTATCACTATCTTTTTAAAAATATAAAATAAATTTAGCGTGATAAATGGAGAAGAATGAGGAGAAAGCAGAGATAACAAATTGCAAAATAAAAGGAAAAAGATGTTGAGCCAAATGGAAAGAAATAAAAAGAAAAATCTAATAATTGTAAATAAATAATAAAACATAAAAAGGAAAGAAAATAACTTTAGATCCTTAAGTCACGTTATTTTTTGTTTTATTTTTCTCCTTACTTATTCCTCTTAGTTTTTTTTTTTTTTTTTAAATTAAGAGTAGGGAATTAAAGTATTAAAATGAATAATTCAAATTACAAAAGATATACACACTTATATATAAGGAAAAAAATGTAATGAATTTATGAAACGAGAATTTAAAATATAATCTCATAATATAAAGGTGAAATACTAAAACTACACAAGGAAAAAGTTTAAAATAAAATATATTTTTATAACTTATTTAAACATAGTTAATTAAATTATTCTATATTTGATATTTTTCATTGCACCTTTACTCTTTCCTTTTATTTTTTCTACTTTTTTTTCTTTATTTATTATTTATTATTTCGGGCCATAGATAATTCTAGTTGCTTAACTATTGCTTACAAAAAGCCATATACGCTATAACAAGAAGTTACGATATAGTTTTTCTTTCATTTTGTGCATTTATTTGCACATTAAATTCTAAATATTTACTTGTCCATTAAATTATGGATACAAATTACCCATAAAACTTTCATTACTTAATTTTGCCTTTTCTGCTTTTTCTTTCTGATTTCTTTTAGCTTACTTAAAAAATTGCTTAAATAATTTATATTTATAGTAAATTAGGCATAGTAATCTTTCATTGCGCTTTTTATTACGTATTTATTACACATTTATTTTGAATTATTATAACATACACTATCCAGAATTAAAATGTGAGACTGTACAAAGAATATCTCTCTATATATAAAGCTAGATAATAAAAATGTGATGTGGCACCTTTCTATGGCCAATAATCCTATTTATCTTTTTCGTGTTTTTTTTTTCATTTTCTTTAATTTTTTTCAACTATTTTATTTTATAAAATCATCTCTTTAATTCACACCTCTTCAATTACATATTTTAAAATCTTAATTAATTTAATAATGTCTATAACTCCTAAGTCCTAACCTTTCATATTCATAACCTTCAAAATTATTTTAATTTATAAATTTATAACTCCTTAAAATCACAATTATAAAAACCTATTTTGAGAAATGTATGATGATTATTTTATTTTCATTTTTCTATTCTTCATCTTTTATATCTTTGGTTGACAATTTTTTTTATTTTTTAATTATTATTGTACAAAAATGAATGTTTCAATTACTACTCCACTTAAGTGTCATGTTTTTAGTGTTTATTATATTGATAATTTTTTTTAATGTTTTAATAATTAAGATAGTAAGAATGATGTTGTATTATTTATTTATTTATTTATTATAGTTCTCTCATGATTTCTCTTTATTTTTTATTTTATATAAAGTTTTGATTGTCGTAAATTTATAATTTTATTTGGTTCAAAATAGTAACTTGTGACTTTGTTGGACATAATTATCTCTTCTCTTCTTTTTTTTGTTAGTTCCTCAAAAATGTCTAAATATTTTTTCCCCCCATGAATTTTCAATGAAAAAATACTTCATTACAAGTTTTAAATAACACTAAAATCTAAACAATAATATGTTGAGTTTCTTAAGTTTTTCATCTTTATTATAATCTTTGACTAAGAATTCTGTTTATTTTCTTCTTTTTTACTTTTACAATTTCTCTATTTTTTATTGTAGAATAATAATTATGTCAATTAACTATTCATTTATATTCTTTAATACAAAACTTAATGGTCATTATTTTCAAACTCTCATAATTTTATTATCATAATCTCTAAATAATTAATAGTCATATTCTTGGCATTTTTTGTTATTCATATTATAGTCCTATAAATAAAAGCATTGTAAGACTATGGACAAATGATCACATTAGTCTTTTAAATTGTAGTTTTCGATACTTATTTTATTCATCCTTTAATTTGACTCGAAGAATAAAACTATGGAATGGTGATCAACTTGTGGAAATGGATGTCGACAAGAGTTCAGAAGATTGTGAATTGATTTCGTATTTTTTAATGATTAGGACTGTAAGCATGGTAAAAATAATGTTGCATTCTTCTTCTTTTTTTGTAGTTCTCTTTATTTTTTATTTTATACAAAAAATAATAATATTGTTATAAATTTAATTATATTTTTATGGTTCAAAAGAGTAACTTATGACTTTGTTGGAAGTTATCTAACTACTACCAAAATATTTTTCTCTATGAAAACAATTAAATATCTGTTACTTTGTTTAAGCTAGTAATGATGGGTTATAAATTTTAAAAAAAATATTTACATTCATTTTGGTTTTATTTAGAACCATTTAATTAGATTATTGATTAATTTTCTCTTTAAAGATAAATTAGTAATTTGTGAATCTAACATTTATCCTGGCATACTGAATATGACACGTATTTATATGTATACTAGTTAGCTGACAAGTTTGTCTACGGAGGAAACTTTGTTGAAATTTTGAGAACGGAAAGAGTTAAGCTTATAGCAAGTGATAGTGTTCATTTGAGGACGAATGATCTCAAGAAAGGATAAATGAAACTTTATTCGGGAGTTTCTTTTGTGAAATTTTAAATATCATGATAGTAGCTATTTTTCAAAGATATGATCAAAAAGTGGCTAGCTAACAACATTATTTTGATATATATATATTTTGCTTTTATTGCATTTTATTCCTAACTAAATCTGTATGAAATTTAAAGATATTAACACAATTTCAGGTGTACTCTGACCCCAGTGATTGAAATAATGGACTATTTGCACAGTGTAAACCAATTATTAATATATTTTTTTGGCTTATTTATGGTGAAAACATATAAATCAAACACTTTGCTGCTGAGATAATAAACATTGAAGCAAGCACCTCAATATAGATGATTTGATAGCTGTGGTTTGTTCAACATAATCAAGATATTTATTCTCCATCATTATCAATAAGGAATTTAATACTAATGGATATGCTTAATTTGGATTTCTTTCATAACTAACTATAATCTAGAAGTAACAACAATTTAAACATTATTAATTTCAACAAATTTTAATCAGCCTTGACGTATGATTCAGGTCAAAATTAATGAGGCCCTAATAATTAAAGGACCATTTTGCCTGCTTTTGATTTGCTTCTATCTTGATTAGAAAATTATTCACAGCATTAGCATCTCGTTATATTGAATTATGAGCATTTTCCACCAATATTTTTGGATCATACATTTTATCAGCAGTTTTTTTTTTTTTTTTTTTATCATATTTCAATTTATCTTATGTATTCACTTACAATGTAAATAAATTTTTGGATCATTATTTATAATTTAACAAGTTTTAGAAGCTTGCTTACATTTTTCTTTAAGTTACTAATGTCATAGGTTAAACTTAAACTTATAGACTATAGTATAGAGAACTTGACATTAGTTGTCTATGTTATTGGACAACATTTATTTTATGTCTCACTTAACTGATATTAGTTGTGTGGGGCTTTTTTTTACTATGATAGAAAGCCGTTTGCTTGTTGTCAAACCCTTTTGTCTCACAAATTTCTGATTATTTATTTTATCATGAGAAAAAAGAAGTCTCAGACGACTAGTGATAGATATGCTCTTTCTAACGAGATTGGAAAAAAAAACATAGGGCACCTAGCAAGAGAATGTGAAATATCTTCACTTGTGGTATATAACATGTTTACGAATCTACTATTAGAACTTCTACTTTAAGTTTGGGGTTTAAGCAAACGCGGTACATAAGGAAATAAGGAGTTGGTGTTAAAGCAAAAAGTCTCACATTGGTAGTTAATGAGATGGGTGGACTCCTTATAAGGCTTGCAATCCTTCTCCCTTTGAGCTAGCTTTTGGGGTGTGAGTTAGGCCTAAGACCTAATTTAACATGGTATCAGAGCGCCCAAAATTGCCCACGCACCAGATGCTAAGCACTGGGTGTGAGGTGGGGTGTTAAAGCAAAAAGTCTCACATTGGTGTGAGTTAGGCCTAAGACTTAATTTAACCGTTGGCAATTTCAGAGATAGAAAAGCGCCAAGCCTTGTTTTTATACAATTTGTTTCTAGTTCTTAGTTTCTTTCTTTGATTTTTGACGAACTCGTGATTGTAATTATAAAGCTGGTGATGTAGAAATGCAAGAACCAAATGCTGTGAATTGATACTTTTTAATTATACCAATGTCCACATATAGTGAACACTGATAGTTACGTTACTGCGCCATGCATGTGTGAGAACTTGAACCACTATTCCTATTGCCACTTCCAAAAATTCTCAACACACAAAATGTCTTTCTTCTTCTTCAATGATTTCGTTCCAGAATATTCTTGAATCATCCATCTAGCTCTAACCAAAACTATAGTTCATGAAGGGGTGAAATCATTCGTCTGTTGAATGGTCGATGTGAGACTCTTTCAGTCAATACGGAGAAACAGGAATTGAAATGATTGATATCAACTATCGATTAATAAATGAACCTTGAATCTGACTCAATCGTAAAAAAACAAGAGTTGTCTAAAGCATATTAAAAAAAATATCATCCGTTGAATGATCGATGTGGGACCTTTTCATACGAGTGGCTGCATAACTACTCAATATACTTGTTATACAAATGTGTTATCTTCTTCTTAAATTATATCAAACACGGAGCTATTGAAGAGGAAACACTAAATAATTAATTAGAAATATACATTCAATACATAATATATTAATGATTCAAATAGCTATGCCAATTAGTAATTTATATCAATCCTATTTAAGTGTGATATTTTGCGAGTAACGTAAAGCACATGCTGATTGATAAATTAATAATCAAATACAAAATGCTTTCAACCAACATTAAGATTTAATTCTGACAAAATAAAAGTATTAAAATCCAAAAAAACGGCGTTGACAACAATATAAGCTGATCTTCATTTCTTGTTAATAAATATAATTAGTTTAACCCTTTTCAGATACTTTGTTTAGTTTAAAATTAAATTGTTGATTATGTGTTGCCTCTGAAATGCCGGCATCTAATTTTTTTTAATTTAGTGGAACATAAGAAATTAGAAGAATGCGATAAAGGGGAGACATGTCTAGATTAGGATGACATAATTTCCCTTTTGTTCAATTACCAGTTACACTCTAATAAGCAACTAGAGTTTATCTTTAATTTAGCCTTTTAATTAATTACTGGTCTCCTACGCTAGAGATAATTTAATATGGTAGAGCTGCGTGGCTACATGTGTATTATAGAAGATTTTGGTGATACTATTATTATTAGTTAGGTTTAAAATAAGGTTAGCTCCTATTAGTAGATAATAAAGTGAACACGTCTTTCTTTGCCACCTTTCTTCTTCGATAAAAAAATATATTTTTTAACCTTAATTAATTATGAAGGATGCATAATGAAAGTCTAAGATTACGTAATCCCAATATCCAGAAATACTGAATACAATATCAAACCAAATTAAGAACACTTGGGTGTGCTTATTGATATGTAGGCAAATATTTTCTTGAAATTTTTTAACTTTTTTTTTATGTTTAATTAGTAAGAAGAAAATATTATATCAAAAGCATTTGAGTATAATCTAAGGAAAATACTAAGATATTGAACCTGAAAATGTTATAGTTTAAAAAAAATATAATAATCAGAAATTGAGTCTCGATTCGAGGATTGGAGTCGAGGTCAGCATCAGACTTGAGAGTTTGGAGTCGAGGTCAACTCAGAGTCAGGAGCCGAGTTTAATTTGAGGGTCGGGGTCGAGAGTCGAATCTGAGTTAGGAGACGAGTCACAAGTCAAAGTCAAGAGTCGAGGTAGGGGTTAGGTATAGGAACAGGAGTTAAGTAATTGACTGTTGGACCAGGAGTCAGGAGGCGAAACTCGTGCTTGGGAGGCATTTTTCCTAAATTTGAGGAAAGTAAGTCTATTTGAAAATTAAATACTTTTCAAAACAATTAAGTCCATCGAATATGAGAAAAATGAATATATATTTTTTTCTTCAGGAAATCAGGTTTTCCTTCGTACCAAAAAATCCCCCAAACTCAAATACTTTGCATTTTAATCTTAACTAAATGTGTATGAATTGCAAAGGATGTTAACACTCAAACTGGACCAATGTTTTAGTGGTACTAGGCCCATTGTTAGAAATGCACTATTTGCACAAATTAAAGTTAAACTAATAGTTGAATTTTTTATTATTATTTTTGGCTTATTTAGGGTGAACATAATAATCAAGCACTTTAATTTGCTGCTGAGATAATAAACATTGAAGCCACCTCATTAGCTGATTTGATAGCTGTGGTTTGTTCAAAATTATCCAAATATGATATGACAGATCAAACTTATTAAAGAACATTATTAATAGGAATAATTTAATAATGTATATATGCTTAATTTGGATTTATTTTATAATTAACTTCAATCTAAAGCCACGTCTTAAAATAGAAATAACAACAATATAAATATATTTATTAGTTCCAACAAATTTAAATCAGTCTAGCTTGACGTATGATTCAGGTCAAAATTAATGTGACCCCAATAAAGGACCATCTTGCCTGCTTTTGATTAGCATCTTTCTTGATTGAAATTCATTCCAGCATTTCGTTATCTTGAATATTGTGCATTTTCCACCAAGATTTTTGGATCGTACATTTTATCAGATGCTTTTTACAAGAAAATATATAAGGAATTAGCGACAGACGATAATTCATAACTAAACATAAAAAAATCTCATGCTAATTTCATTTCATTTCATTTAACTACAGATTACATGAAAATCCATTATTTTGCTAAAAGTCATTTAGTGATGGATTAATTGGAAAGTACCAATAAATTCTATAGCTAATTTCATGTTTAATTTTCTGAAAGTGATTAGTGAATGTGCTGACATTTTAGCATGTTTTAGAAGTTTACTTACATTATTATTTTAAGTTTTAACTTACAAAATTCCATCAATTTCACAGGTTAAGCTTAGACTTAATAGATGTTATAAAGAAATTGATAAATGATAATACAAACAAAATTTATACTATCAAATATCAATAGTATATAATTTAAATATTTGATATTTTCATGACTAGTGTGTCTAGTGATGTGTCTTTCTCAAATATTCCCTGTTTCTTTTCCAGTGGGGATCATGATTTTAGATATTAGTCTAAAAAAGGCTATGATTGTATATTACCAGAAAAAAATGGACACCTAGCAAGAGATCGATCTAGATAATTTTAAAATTGTCGATTTTATTCTTTTCATAGATAATAACATAACAAGAAAAAGCAAGAATAAATGATTGTCTTTTAATATGAATATACGATCGATATGTTCTTCATTGTCCCTTTCTAAAAGTGGGATTATTATTAGTAGTAGTAAACTTGGTTTTTAGTGCTTGATTTTCGACTAACTCATAACTACAGTAAAGTTTGAGATTGTGAAATAACACTATAGTGGAAGATGATACTTTATATCTACTAGTATATCATTAATGTCCACATATAGTGAACTGTGATAGTTACTGCATGCATGCGTGTTATATACTTCCACTTAAAAGTATATATAATTCTCAACACAGAAAAAGTATTATTTCTCTTCTTCATCAATAATTTCATTCTAGAATTTTCTTCAATCATCCATGTCGTATAATTAAAATCATATTTTCCCTTTAATCATGTCAAGTCAGTGCGTGGATCTTAGCAGTACAATTGGTTGACTACTTAAACTTTCACTTTGTTACGTTGGTGAATGTCCGATTCCCCCCCCTTGTAATCCTCCGATGGGGGGGGGGGCGGGGG